>RQTK01001171.1:99302-110930 GCA_003991915.1 Elysia chlorotica | reverse complement strand
TATCTATCTATCTATCTATCTATCTATCTATCTATCTATCTATCTATCTATCTATCTATCTATCTATCTATAAATCTATCTATCAATCTATCTATCTATCTATCTATTTATCTACAACACTCATTGCATGTTAAATGTACATCGATGAAAAGAATCATACATGCATATTTCACCGATGCCCCCGTTTTGTCAACTGTCCTTGGTAAACGTTGGACACTTTTTTTTTAAAGATGCGCATGTGGATCTACCTCTTTCCACCCAAGCATATATAACCTTATTTAAAACCACTCTGTTCGTGACATAGTTCATATAATTTTATTAAAATACTAAAATTAGCCCAAGCCAGTCATCACCAGGTGACAAATAAAATATTGTGCAATGCCACGGTATTTGAACCAACCAATGCAACCATAGCTGGGTTTTGATCCGTGATCCCTTTGCTTTGCAATAATTGTTATTGCACAATGCTAAAAGATCAAGAATCGGCATCAAGTTAGGCAAACACACACACACACACACTCTGTACAATAGTTCATGGGTTGGCGATTTTCTACTATGTGGCCCAAGGTATGAGTTATCGACCAAGCTCGGAGAAATGGAGTTGCATACTAGGCAATGTTCCTACTTTCTCTTCTTGTGACTATTCGGACACTACCACCAACGACACTGTTATTTTTGTTATTTTCTTGTTGTTGCTGCTGCTTGAAAATATATCTTTCTATGTGTATCCATGTTTTTTTATCTTCTCTGCCACTCTCTCTTTTTGTCTCTCATCCTTTCTGTCCCATCTCCTTGTCTCTATCCCCTCTCTCTTGCTCTTTCTGCTGCCCTTTCCCTCCTCTATCTCTCGCACTCTTTATTTCTCTCCCTATCTATCCCTGCCTTTCTGCCTCTCTTCCGTTTTATTCAACTTCTGTCTGTCTATCTCTGTCCCCCTTTTGTCTATCTCTTTCTCTCTCTTCCTCTCTTTGTTATTGGTTCTCAAGGAAGACCTTGCTAAGATTGCCTATAGAGGTGCCCTAGTTAGGATACGTGTACGTGTAGGCCTATTGGTGTTACAACATGGGACATTTATTTCTTCTTGTTCTATTTCTCTATCTCCTCCATCTTTCTCTCTTTCTCTCTCTTTCTCTCTCTCTCTCTCTCTCTCTCTTTCTTTCTTTCTCTCTCTCTCTCTATCTCCCTATTTATCTCTAACCCGCTCGACCCAACTATATTAATTTGCCTTTAAACTTGGGCAACCGATTTTAATTACGTAAAAAGTACCACTACCCTAGGTTCTAAGTCTAAGTTTATACATGTAGTTCTATTCTATGTCTCTGTCTGTTTTTATCCTCTCTTTCTCTCTATATATTTCCCTCTCTCCCTCCCCATCTCTCCCTCCCCATCTCTCCTTCTCTCTCTCCCTCTCTCTCATCTTCTCTCACCCACCCCCTCCCTGTATGTCTGTCGGTATCTCTTTCTGTAGGTCGGTCTATTTCTGTCTCTCCTGCCCTCTCCCTGTCTCTCCCTAATGTCCATTGTTTCTTTTTTAGTGGGATGCCTATTTACCAGTGTTGCTGTCGATTTTTTAAATGGTTAATGCTCATCACAACGACAACTTTCTGTATGTATAAAAATAATGCTTTTGTTTTACAAATCACAAGTAAGGATAAAATAAGTAAACAACAACAGCAACAATAAGAACTACATCAGTAACCATGCTTACGATCATGACGATGATGGTGAGGAGGAGGAGGAGGAGGAGAAGAAGGAAAAGTAAATAAAGATGGGTATGATAACGATAATGATGATTATGATGATGATGATGATGATGATGATGATGATGATGATGATGATGATGATGATGATGATGATGATGATGACGACGACATAGACGATGGTGATAGTGAGGTGTGTTTTTTCGCTTGTTTGTTTTGTTTGTTGTTGTTGTTGTTGTTGTTGTTGTTGTTGTTGTTGATTATGTTTTAAGCTAGAAAATTAAGTTGATAATAACATTGTTAAAGACTTTTTTCTTCTTTAGTTTTTGTCATAATTATCTTCTTTTTTTTTCTCGGGAACGTGATTTTGAATCCAATTTTAATTGCAGTTTGATTTCGCATATAAAAGATACAGGGGAAATCTTCATAGATCTAGATCCAAAACAGACACTGGTACAGATATCTATAACGCGCCCCAATGATTCCTGTCTCAGCTGTTCACATAATATTGACACCGACCCAGCAGGAGGGCGCGGTGGTCCTTGGGTAGAACATCGGCTTCCGACGCAAAATGTCCGTAGTTCGAGTCTTGGCGATTTCGCTCCCTTCTGGTTGGTTCGGTGTCAGTTTAATGTGATCGGCTGAGACAGGATTCATGGTACCCCCGTCCTGTCTCGTGTGTGGCAGCACATAAAATTGTCAGACGTCATTTTTGGGGCCCGTCCACAATATAGTCTATATAGTGCTGAGTCGGACGGCCAACTCAACAAGAGCGGTCCATTGTTCTTTTGTCTTCTTTACCCGGCAGCGTGTCATGGCACAGCATTAATCCGGGGAAAACCGCAAACAACATAGCCACTTAGCCAGTGCAATGCCAGCGCCAGAAAGTAGCACGAATGGGGCAAGAGGGGGGATGGGGCTTGCTTTATATTTTTGGTGATTTATAACACATAAACAAGCAGCCTCTAGTGTCTTTTAAACAGACTTGTATTTTTTGTATTTTTTTTCCAACCATTTAACACCTAAGAAAGGCTCAGAACGCGAAAGTAGGTGGCTTTGTTGACTTTGTCGTGACAGACTGACAGTAGACAGCTAGCGCGTTGTACGAGGCCAGAATAACATTGGTCACATCTCCTGGGGCATTTTACTATATTATATTCACTAACAAATGTTTGAACAATCGTGGATTTCGAACCGATCCTCTTCCTACTGGGAGATCGACGTTGTACCACTTCCGACAGCTCGCGGTGGTGTTGTGTAAAGTGAACGAACAAAGTCAGGGGAATCCGTTTGAGGCCACGTCGCCGTATTGAACTTTTCTTGAACCCCAATAGACGTTTAATAAATAAATCTCATCATGCTAAATCATAGTCTCGGGGAGGGGTGTAGTGTTATTTGCGTAAAATACGCTCTTATCTCGGACCGGTTGGTTCCAGTATAACCTGTTTGTACCTTGCTTTGCTTATATAGATCATATGATGCGAACAAGCGAGACTTATAATTATAAACATTATTATTTTAGCTTGATTGGCGACTTCTCCTGTTATGCGACACGTGCGCAAAACGAGTCAGTGCTCAGCCGAGTTGAGGGAGCCAATGTAGAACACGTAGATCTAGAGGGTCGTGGCTAATGTCCAGAGACTGTGTAGTGCGTGGTGCTTCAAACAAGCCTCTGAACCTTTCTTTTTCTCCCACACCCACTAAAATAAGGTGCGAGGAAGAGGGTTCTCTCCCTCTCTCCGGGTTTAACGTCTCCTAGGTTCTCCTGGAGGATCCTATAGGGCGCAATATAAGGTTGATATAAACATTGTTTAATGTCGACAAGAGTGGTTCTGCGCATGCCTGGTCACACCATCTCAGCTGAATTCTATGAATACGTCGGGACGACAGAATCATAATTATACTTCACCTTACAGGTAAGTTTCGTCTAATTTATATATTATATCATAACCCTTTGATTTGTAAATTTATATGTGTTATGTTTATCAAGCACGACCCAGCTCTTTACGGAAAAGCATTTCTAAGCTTACTCTATCGGAAAAAAAGGGAAAACAAAACATTAAATGTCACTGACTCACATTCAGTATTGTTGGATCACACGCTGCTTGATCTAGCCTAGTCAAAAATTGATTTTAAGTGAGTTAACTTACAGTCTGTTATGGTTATTTCGGTTGAAACAACGTCTTTAGTTGATAATTTTAGATATATCTTGACACACGCGTGGAGCACGGTCTCTACTTTTGTACAGTTACGTGTAGGTGGGAGTGTCTATACGCTATGCATAGTATCTTGTTTGTGCCTTAATCTTGCGTTTCTGTTCAAATTTTGCAATATGCACTATATACTATATAGCGCTATTGTCCCAATTTTCTACACGCTCTGGTGTTTTTGTTCAAACTTATAAATATTTTCTGGACGCGGGACCGCCAAACAATAAGAATCCAGTGACGGATTTAAGGCGGGGCCCGGAGCCCACCAAAAGGGCCCTCAGCAGAAGCGACACCCCTTTAAAACGCTTTGTAAAATTATACATCCTAGGACCATCAAGACGGAGCGAGGGGCCAAGAAACTCTCTCCTAGTTGTAGCCTACGTTTCCCAGGTCTCAAGAAAGATTCTTAGCAAAGTCATATAAAGTTGGTGCTTCACAGCGTTTATGGCTATTGTTTGGACAGAAACATGATGATATCAAAACGTGTGTAGCAGCATTTGGACGGAAACTCTATAATAGTACAGCGTGTAGACTCTTCCACAGGAAGAAGGTATCACATTAATTTCCCTATCGTTACGGTCTATAAATTTATGGAAGTCATCGCGTAGATTCTCTGTAGAGCAGTGTTGTTACTCTATCTCGCATTCATTGAAAAAACTTAAAGACTAGCTGTATGTGTTTGTGTGTAAAAGAAATAAAATGTGCGATGTACATGTATAAAGCTTCCATGTGTATAACTGGATCCAGTCTAGATCCAGATCCTGCCGGTGGTGATGTGTTTGCTTCCTCATTGGGAAAACAGTGTTCCCTCTTTTTATTGTCAACGTTGGTATCGTTCACTTTTTTTTTTTACAACAAATGCTTGCTGGAACTTTGAGCCACTGCAGTTGAGAGTGTGTGTTACATTTTTTTCTTTCTTTCTTTTTTTGTTAAAACGATTCGCTAAGCCTTCGAGGACATAATATCTAGATCTTTTTCGATTCAAAATGGAGAAGCAGAACATGAGGGAAAATGTAATTCAGGAACCGTGATTTCAAGTTGGTGATACGTTTTAATTTTATATTGTTCGTGTTATGCAGATGTTTATATCAGTCTACACAGCCTGTTAGTTATAATTATATTGTTGTGTCACGCTACCTTATACAATCGTGTGTGCAGCGTGGGTGTGCCCTATAAATGAAAACTCCTCGTGTAAATAATTTGGATGAATGAGAGAATGATTTGGGGGAATAATTTCTTTTTCATGCCGGCGAATTGTATATATGTAAATAGGGGTCCCGAGCGTAGACCCGCCTGGTGTTGGTTTTAGCCCCGAGACTCCACCAATTTGCATTCATTTCAAGGCTGCATTGGGAGCTTTTGGAACAGTTGTCGACATTATCGAGTATGTTGTCACTGTTGTGTCACTGGTGGATCTGAGAGCATAAAATTATTATTCGAGGAATCCTGGTTCAGATGTGATTACTGTGCATTTTTAAGTGAATAGCAAGGCGCGTTTGTGTTGAATGGCAAACGTGACAACTCACGAAATAGTGTGCTGGTTTCTAGACACATTCTGACTTTTTAGAATGGCAACGTCTTTCTTGTGACTCAGTCTGATATACCGCATTGGATTGGTCTCGCTAGGTTTATTTGGATTTATTTAATATCAGTGCAATATTTTCTTTCACGGTGTAGGAAATTGTAACAGCAAGACACATATTAGAAACACAGATCCGAAGAATGTGCTAGTGTCCACGAAATAAACTGACTTGCTCGAATTTCAACTAGATCTACATGTGCTTTCTTGAGGTTCAGCCCAATGTAGGACTACGATGTTTATCTAGGCCCATATCTATTTGGATCCAATTAATATAACTGTGTGCAAGGCCTTCTATTTGAGCAGAAAATTGACTACATGTAGCAAGAAACGCCAGGACAGCTCCGAAGAGTTTTGTGGTCTCCACAAATATTCTAACTTTGGTTGCATTTCAACTACATCCTTGTGCCTCAGTCCGATACATCATTATGTATGTCTAAATCTATTTGGACCCAATTAATATAAGTGTAAGTTCCTTTTTTTATGAGGCAGAAAATTAAGTAGCAAGAAACTATAGTATGAGTCTGATAGTCTCTACATACATTCTGACTTGTTTTTAACAATTCTAACTATTTTAGTAAGCCAGTCCTATATACGAATGTGATATTTAAGCCTTGTTCGAAATCTATTAAATTGGATTTAGTTTGTTTAGTTCAAAGACGCACACTTTTATACGACAGGCATGTTATAGCTTGGATTAGAGATGATAGTCTAGCTTGGATTCTGAAAAGCATACTACGTTTGATGAGACCGGCTCCTTGGTATGTATACTAATGAACCGTACAATTAATTATACTTTGCTCGTCAATATTTTTCGTTGTGACGCTGGGATTTAAGCGTCAACATCCAATGGTAGGATGTCCTGGGTTTGAATCCAACTCAAGCTGCCTTGCTCCCCCAATATAGTCTGGTCGGTATCAGTATAATTATTGATATCTGTAGTATCAATGCTACATCTCCTGATTTCTGATTTGGAAGTAGATCTATGTACCTGGTTCGATCTACGATCAGACCGCCTTGTTCCTAATTGGTAAGTATATTGTGACTGGTTGAGACAGACGACCTGGTATCCCCACTTTTTCTTTGTGAGGCAGCACGTTAGATTGTCAGACGTTAGTCTCGAGATTAGTCCGCAATATCTTCTAGTGGTTGGCGTTTTACGTTAAGAAACCCACAAACAAATCAAAGCAAACCATTGCAAATCTGATTCTTTTGAATATTAGTATTTCTTATTGTACACATTTGGGCAGCTTTATTGCAAATCATGATTTGTTAATACATAATAATTTTGAATTTGGTGTAGAAATTGAAATGCTGCAGTCGAAGTACATAAATGCGGACCTAGAATGAGTGACAACCATGCATGCCTCTGTTGTAAAATTGTCTACCTTATTTCTAAAATATATTCAACTTTTAATCCTCAGTATTTGAAAAAGTGGAACAGACTATTTTAAAGCGTGGTGTGCAACGTTATTCTGTCTCTTATGTGTGTATGAACTATGTCATGCTATGTGGCGAATACCAACATTTCCCTCTGCTCTGATGTTATGGTCTTTTTATCGCCTCCATTATATTATACTATTTCTATCAAGCACACGAAGGCTGGAGTTTTAATTACACACATCACACCAAAAATCTCTCATTTTACGCGTTAGTTTGATAGGCATTGATTTAATAAAGCATTCGTTACGGTCGTGTATGACGACGCATAAAGATGAGAACATTATTGCACGGAAAGAACAAAATAGTGAGTTGCAGTAAAAATCATGACTATTCAACAATTGTACAATAGGGATTGTGAAAAATTAATGTCTCGAGTTATCTTCCTGCTAAAGCCAATCTGCTGATGCTATAAAGACTTAAGCACCCGCCTATTGCATAAATTCTAACCCCTTTTTCCACACGTTTGTGCATGCAGAGGGTAATTTCAAAGCCGTCCCACATTGTTTGTAAGGCTCTCCTATAACACGGTGCAATTGTGGATATGTGTAAATGTCAGTTCAACGTTCATTGTCTGGAACTCAATGTGAATTGATCAATTCTCTGCCCCGCTACCATTGTATTGGGTGACCTGACATTTGCAGACGTTGCAGATTTAAAGAAAAACAACAAAAACAAAGGGGGAAAAAACCGTCCACATTTTGAAAAGCCGCGAAGGCGAAAGCTGGCGAAACTGTTTTAATTATGATTAAATGGTATTTAGACACTATTGCTACCGAGCATCCCTTGCAATTGTACGTGGGGAGAAAAAAAAGGGAAGTCTGTACGAAGGTCATCTTTGAAAACCAAGTGGTAGAGCTTTGGTCTCCGAATCGGGAGTCCGCGGTTCGCATCCCACGATCGGCAGATTTATTTGTCCGATTTCCTCCAAGGTAGCTGGTTGGGACTGGTTGGAACTGGTTGGAATTGGTTGGGTCGGTTTCAGTATTGTGTGATCGATTGAGACTGGAGTCATGGTATCCATACCCTCTCAAATGTGTGGCAGCACTTAAAATTGCCAGATATCTATCTTGGGGCTCATCTAGAATATACATGTAGTATATACGATGGTGACATTGGACGTTAAACCAACTCAACTCATGCCCACATTTCATTTGTTAATGATCAATGAATAATAACTTTGGATATGCATGTATACTGAGAAAATTCTAGGAAGTCCCTTTTGTCCCTTCAGTTTTGTTGATCTACAGAAATATTATATTTCCAAAAGGAGCATCAACACAGTTTAGCTCGAGGCAAAACACTTGACCTGTATCCAAGCCATGTTTTCTTATGAATCCTATACGGTGAGATTCGAACCTCTGCTCCCTTGTTCGTCTTTCAAGAGCACTAATCGAATGTTTGATAAGAAGCCGGCTGGCCTGTTCCCTGCTTCCTGAAGGCGCGGTGGTCCTGGGGTAGAACATTGGCTTCCGAAAAAAAAAGGTCCGTGGTTCGAGCCCTGGTGCTTTCGCTCCATAGTGGTTGGGTCGGTGTCAGTTAAATGTGACCGGTTGAGATAGGAGTCATGGTATTCTCGCCCTGTATCGTGTGTGGCATCAGATGAAAATAGTCAGACGTCAGCTATGGGGTCCGTCCACAATATAACAACTACTTCGAGCTTCCTAGTGAAAGTCTGCTTGGGTTTATTTTTATCTTTAAAAGGACAGAGTGGGGAACACAAGGCTGTTATCATCGTGCACTGAAATATACCATATCAAAAAGAAAGGCGTGGAGGTCTGTCATTCACGCAGTGGGTCGAAACGAACGTTCTCTTCTTCCGCGGTGAGCTTAAGTGTGAATGGAACCAAGAGTTCGCGCGGTGCATTGTTTGGGAATATGCAAATGTCAGAGTAGGCCTACCGCGTGTTTCCGCGTCGTGACGACATACGCCATTATTTTTATTAAATACACCAATGTAAAAAAAAAAAAAAAAAAAAAAAAAAAATAGTTAGTTCAGCTGGGCGTAACCGCCAAGCAGGCGCTGAGAAACTAAGGGCGCGGTGTGTAGTTTTCATTCATTCTTTCATCGCAGGTTATAATCAAGACTTTTTGCACACATTTATATGGTATTGTTATCACTTATGAGGATATAATTATCTCGAAATAGCCGTGGATTAAATAAAGATCATCGATGATGTTTATGGTAGGAATAACGTTTTCTCACGATTTAATACCTTTATTGCCAATATCGACTTTAATAATGGGTTGTCATTTTATAAAAACCAATGCAGGTACCGCTGCCTCCCTTACCTCCAATTATAGGTTTGTTTGAAGAAAACTCTTTGGGAAGTTAAATAAATATACAATTTACGCAATAAAGCGTGATGAAGGGGAAAAAAAAAGAAAACAAACTCAATTTTTGTGTTTTCAGTGGCTTTCTCCAGAATCGCACACTGATCTTTAGCTGTGATAAAATTCTAATTGAAGTTTTCGGAAATAGTTTATTGAATTAAATATCATAGTTTCAAAACTTTCAATTGACTTCTTTTCTTTTTTTTTCTTCTATTTTTTTCATTTAAGTATCTTTAAAAGAGCAGCATGCATTGGTTTATTGAAGATTTTTTGCCGTTTAAAAGACGCAAAGAAAAGGCAAAACTATTATTGTGTGCCTTTAAAACGGCACTAAATTTGATAGCGTATACGATTTAAAAAACAAACAGTACTGCCAAATAGAATTTAGAATGTGGTTTAATTGCACGTGAAAGGTTGTTAGGATTTTCCCTCCAAAGTCTATACAACTGGAAAAAAGGGCAATGTGAAATTACGAGATTTAAAATAAAGATAACTATGGCTCTAAGGTTTATACTTGCGTTCCCTACTAGTTGGATCGGTGTCAGTATAATATGACCGGCTGAGACAAGAGTCATGGTATCCCCGCCCAGTCTTGTGTGTGGCAGCACATAAAATTATCAGACGTCCGTCTTGGGGCCCGTTCACAATATAGCCTATATAGTGCTGCTGTTGGACGTTAAATCAACACAACCCCCACAACCCGCCTAAGGTTTATACGGTATGTTGTTGTTTTTTTGTTTAACTTATGTTTATTTTAACTGCTTTGCTCAATCATGCTGATGGAGTTTGGATACAATACTTGTTCATAAAAATGAGGGTGAAGGAAGGTTTCTCAAGTTTAAGAAAATTGGCGAGTAACAGGAAGAGGCAACACACAAAAACACATACACACACACAAACAAGACGAGTGAAAAACAATACATATGTGCTAAGCAAGAAGCAAGGAAGAAAAAGATGTTAAAAAAATGGAGCTAAAAAACACAAAAAATAAAACGATAAAAATTAAAAAGGTGAGGAAAAGCAGGAGAAGCACACCGACATTGCGCTGTGCTTTTAATTACTTATTTTTACCTTTTAAATCTCTTTGCTATTGTTGGTTTGCCTGTATTTTCTTTATTGCAAACTTAACACGGTGTTTCCATGCTGCAGAGTAATATAATGCGTTAAGGGAACACAATCAAATTTCCTCAAACAATGCGGGTTTGGGATTCAATTTCATGTGTTGTTATACACCTCTCTCCGTGTGTATCACCAGGCGCGCGCTTATCTTTGAATTTGAATTTGAATTTGAATATACGGTATGGGTCTTTTTAACTTTTTTTTTTAAACTGCTTTGCTCAATCATACTTATGGAGTTTGGAGACAATACTTGTCCATAAAAACGAGGATGAGTGAGGGTTCTCAAGTTAAAGAAAATTGGTGAGTAAACAGAAATAGGAAAAGAAAAAGAGCAAGATAAACAATACATGTGTGCTAAGGAAGAAAAGGACCAATGTTAAAAAATGAAGCTAAAAAAATACACAAAATAAACGAAAAATCAAAAAGAAGAGGGGGAGCAGGAGAAGCACAACGACATTACTGTGTGCTTTTAATTACTTATTTTTACCTTTTAAATCTCTTTGCTATGGTTGGTTTTCCTGTATTTTCTTTATTGCAGACCTAGATAAAAAACTTAACACGGTGTTTCCATGCTGCAGAGTAATATAATGCGTTAAGGGAACACATTCAAATTTCCTCAAACAATGCGGGTTTGGGATTCAATTTCATGTGTTGTTATACACCTCTCTCCGTGTGTATCACCAGGCGCGCGCTTATCCTTGTGTGGCTGACTTAAACTTGATATTCAACGAAATTAATAGCAAGGCAATATTATTTGGGACATTAAAAGGTGTCGAGCTTGCGGGTTTTTTTACGTAAGGCTTTGTGACGGTGAACCGAAAAATTATATGATTTTTCTTTTCTGCGAATATTTTCTGCAATCGTGTGTAATATTTACTTAATTGCATTTGGGAAAGGGGGCTGAGGAGTAAATTTTGAAGGTTGTATACTGACTTTTATCGTTTTTGTTTGTAATTGCCTGTCCTTTTCTTTATAGGTTTTTTTTCCATCTTTTTGTTGCGATTCTTTTACACTTCATTACTTTTTTGTTTGTTTTGGAATTGCATACCAGCGCAAGTTAAATCACGTCTCAAAAAGTACAGTCATAAACCCTTACAATAAAATTAATTCAAAATAACTATTTATACTTATACGGACAATATTTATTTTACAATTGCGTGTGAAGGAAAAGCGAGTATTATGCATTTAACAAAAGGTTAATTAAAATTTGGAGAAAAAAAAAAAGGGGGGGGGGGGGGGGGGGAGG
>RQTK01001171.1:81682-98855 GCA_003991915.1 Elysia chlorotica | reverse complement strand
AGACACACGCACGTAATTATTTCTAGAGCACTTTGCATAACGTAACCGAGTTGTTCATTATATAAATTTTTAACCTACGTTCCGTTTGAACAGCAGTGCCTTGTGAAAGTTGAGTTGAGTTGGTTTTTAACGTCCAACATCAGCACTATATAGGCTATATTGTGGACGGGCCACAAGACTGACTGACATTTTTATGTGCTGCCACAGACGAGATAGGGCGTGGGTGCCATGACTCCTGTCTCAGTCGGTCACATTATACTGACACCGACCCAACCAGTAGGAAGCAAAATCGCCAGGGCTCGAACCTGGACCTTTTGCGTCGGAAGCCGATGTTCTACCCCAGAGCCACGCGCCCCCCTTGTGAGAGTTCATTATTTTATATACCCGGCATGACTACGAACGATCTTTTAAACGTTTTTATAAAAATTGAGCTTTAAGCCTCGTTGTTGTCATCAATATCCATATCTCGTCGATAGAATTGATAGTTATGAAGATAATTATTTGCTACACCCGCTTTTTGCATGCACGTAGTACAACGTTTTGGGATTTACTCCTTTTTTAAAATTATTTTTTTATTTTTTTTGTCCATTCCACTTTCCAAATCCTTTTGTCCCTTTTGTAAATTTAGTAAACGCATTCTCCGTCATACTTATTAATCCTTAAAAATATTTTTTTTAAGGATTAAGTGCATTGTATGATAATTTGCATAGTAAATGTTTTTCATAGTCGTCAAGTTCTCTAATCTTTGAAACTTCGTAGTCGCGTTAAAATTGTTATGTTATCATTATTCTCTTCATGGAAATAATATGATTGTTCTCTTTCTATCTTTATATATCTGTATTTTTCTCCGCGGTTCTCTTTCTTTCTATCCTCTCTCTCTCTCTCTCTCTCTCTCTCTCTCTCTCTCTCTCTCTCTCTCTCTCTCTATTTTTTTTTGTTCTCTTTCCGCCATCTATCTCACACTCTAAAACATACTAACTCTGTTTTAGCACGTAAAGTTGTCAGTGAGACACATCCGCCTTATAGCATTTTTGCTTACGGTGGACGTTATGATTCCAACAAAACCAAACATTTACTTTGGAACTTCATATTAATTTATTTTGTTTATTTATTTAAGTATATATTTATTTATTTTCTTTATTTTCTCCCCCAGATTTCGATGGCGATCATGGAGACTGGGACTTTGACGACAGCATCCGTCTGCAGCGGGAGAACAACAGCCTGCGCTCAGAGCTGCACCACTGGAAGTCTGTGGCCGCTCAGCTGGTCAGTGGATAGGTTAATGATGTTATTATTCTCTCTCTCTCTCTCTCTTTCCACCATCTATCTCACACACTCACACACACAAACTCTCTGTTGCAGCACGTAAAATTGTCGAAGGGACACGTCCGCGATATTGCATTATTGCTTACAGCGGACGTTATGAATAATAAAAAAAAAAATTTACCTTGGAGCTTGAGAGAAATGTATTCATTTATTTTAGTTATATATTTATTTATTTTCTTTATTTTCTCCACCAGATTTTGATGGCGACCACGGAGACTGGGACTTTGACGACAGCATCCGCCTGCAGCGGGAGAACAACAGCCTGCGCTCAGAGCTGCACCACTGGAAGTCTGTGGCCGCTCAGCTGGTCAGTGGATAGGTTATTGTTATTATTGTTATTGGTGTTATTACGTGTATCAATGTTGTTGTTGTTGTTGTTGTTGTTGTTGTTGTTGTTGTTGTTGTTGTTGTTGTTGTGATTGTTATTGATATGTTGATACTGACTTTTTTTTCTTACAATAAGTTAAGTCCTCAACCGTAGGAACTGCACATGTATTTCTTAACAGTTTTTAATTTTGTTCTTTAACTCGTCAAACTGATCTTCATGACCTCTTATATCCATGAAGTTTTTATGCTCTTCTTGTTTTGTTTTTGTTGTTTTAATCCAAACCTGGTATTATTGGTTATACTTTGTATTAAAATGTTGTTTTTTTTTAAAAGGGGGTGAAAAAGGAATCCATTAGTTATTTAATCTCGTTGCCCTTTCTTTGAAAAGGGGCCCACGCTTTTTAAAGCATGCTTCGTATCCGTTTGTCATAATGTGCGCTTGTTTGGAAACTGAAACAACATGACACAATGTTTGATTTCGTTTCCAAACGGTTCTCCCTTACTCTTTGTTCAGGAAACTGCCGGTCAGGTTTCATGCCAACCTCTCATTAGTTTATTTGTTTTCAGTAGAACATTTTTAGAGTTCTTTACACATCAAATAAAATCTCAATGTTTTATGAATTACATAGGTTTTGCTCTTTTTTTTTCTTTTTGTTAAGAGGAGTTCAAACATGAAAGATTAAGAGATAGTAGACCACAACGTGGACATGTGGAAAGTAGGAAATCGGGTTTCATGCTGTTTTATCTTCTTTTTTTATGTCTGCCTGTCTGTCTGTTTTCTCTTTCTTTTTCTCTCTTTATTCCTCTCTCCCTCCCTTCCCTCCCCCTCCCTCTCTCTCTCTCTCTCTCTCTCTCTCTCTCTCTCTCTCTCTCTCCCTTTCTCTTTTGAATGCAATGCATGCATATATGGATGGATGGATGGATAGATGGATGGTTGGATGGATGGATGGATGCGTGTACGTATGTGTGTGTATGTATGTATGTATGTATGTATGTATGTATGTATGTCTGTCTGTCTGTCTGTCTGTCTGTCTGTCTGTCTGTCAGTCTACATACATACCTACCTACCTATTTATCTATCTAAATTATTGTGTTGTTTTGTTGTTCTTGTTGAAAAAAATATAAAATATGTACTGTGGATGTAGGAAATCTTGCTTTTTACTACGTGGCAGTTTCACTTCGAGTGGTTTGTTGTTGTTTGGTTTAATGTCAACCGAAGTGTCATTTCTTTGTTCGAATTTGGATTTGACCATGCAGCAGTTTGAATTTTTGAAGTATATGCTAATATTTCTCAATAGTCGAAGCAATAAATGTACAAGAACTCTTAGGGACAACATTGTTGCACTAATTGAGCGGCGTTGAATATTGTCCCAAACATTCATTGATAAGCACGATATCACGCTACAATACTTCAAGGCGATCGGCTGAAGCAAAAATCCAGTCACATGCTCTGTCGTTAGTCTTGGGACTCATCGACAATAACGGCTTTGTGAGTCACACGACGATAAGGTATGACGTAATCACGCCCCATTTGCCATGTTCTAATTGTCGCCTATTGGCTCCCTAGGTTTAGGATATTGCTGCGAAAAGAGACTGGTGTAGATTCCATCAAATTCTGGTTGATTGTCCGCTTTTCTTCCGGGAAAGAAATCTGTACCTGGCTTCCAAGCCACTAGAGAGCAAATTTACTTATGTTAGTCCTCAGCGCCTACCGATATACCTGAAGGACATTTGTGTATATAATAAAATTTAACTGTGATAATCCTAAATATGGTTCTTTTAAACTTCTGTAAAACTATACCCTTTACTTTTAACTGACCTTTTTACGCACAATGTTTATGCCTTTACTATTCAGAGAGATAAAGGAGTCACCGTTACTGCTAGTATAATGTATTTACTGTCTTAGGACACCATGGGCACAATATAGCCGTTGCCGCGCGGACGTGCCGTAAAAACACACTCACTCACTTCATAACCTAACACCTTCGTTTTCGCCCTGGGCCCAGCCATCGCAAGTTCTCTAATACGTGTATGGCCTAGTCTCTAACGATGGACGCTGAGAACCCAACCAACCATACCAAACCACACCAAACCAATCCACTACTCCAAGATCTGGATGGTCAAAGACGAGGAGGACACGGCAAAACTGGCCGCATAATAATAGAAAGCGAATAAAAAATTAACCGTCTGCGTTTAATATTCGTTTTCTGCAAGGCCAAGTCGCTAAAAAACTTAGACAGATATGAACGAAACTACTACTCCAACAAGCTCTAGATGCACAAAGATAGAGAGGACATGACGATAATTACAACATAGTAGAAAACGAATAACAAAATTTGGTGCGGTACCGGAGCTTCAACAGACTATACTCTTGAGCAAGCGACTCAAACGACTTATCTCCCTTTCACTGTTCCTGTTCCCAGCAATATCCCGAGAGCATCCCTGTGGTTTTTTCGATGCCTTTGTTTGCAATGATTTTCAGGTTTGCCAAACAAAGGGATCCTTAACGACCTAGATTTTTATCGCGGTAAACATACGAGTTCTAGATTTTCATACTTGTGGGCCGATTTTTTTTGCCAGCACTAAAAAGAATCGGGCGTGTCCAATCGTTTATTCCGACGGATTTTAATTGATCGGTTTTATAATATTCGAGTATTCATCGAATATCGTGTCTTGTTATTTGTTTGTCATGTTTCTCAAAGGCGTGTCTACTTTGAGGTTTTAGTTACTTTTGATAACGAAAACGTCTAAACTTTCATGTTGGCGATGATGTATCTATTGCCCGAAGAAACGGTTGCTAAGGGCTCTTGTCCTCCCAGTTATGACCGTCGCTGCGATAATGCTGGATCTGTGTATGCCATCCATCTATTTACTCTGTTTGCGATCTAAACGGTCCTCTTCGTGTTTATCTAGTGAGATGAATTTAATGATGTTGCCAGTCGGATTATGAAGACGGGATTGGGGTGGGGTTCTTAATTTCACACGAGCACTTAATCGGTGCAAAATGCATTAGTAAAACCGTTTGATTGGTTTTACACTCCATAGGTTTCGTGAGGAACGATATACAGAAAAGGGTCGATGCACCAGTTGAGATTCGAACCGCTGACCCCCAGTCGTTCACTCCACAAATCGTGATTTAGTTATATTTTTTTCGAATGCATTAAATACATGTTCTCGGATTGTTTTTTTTTTCCCTCTAGAAGCAGATAATAAGATTTTGTTATCCGGTGTTCTCCCAATATCTAAATTATATATATACAGCTAGCCTGAAATAAATTCATGTATTAAGAAATAAAATGTTCGTTTATTTTATGCACAGAAAGGAACAAAGAGATCTTTCGGTTCGAAAAGTCTTCAAATCAGGGTCACCCTTTGGGAACACAATTTTCCTAAGCAACCTTATAGTTTCTTTACGCCTAGACCATCAGTACATTTTAGTAATAGGCATTTCTGAAAATGTGGTGTTTGGCCTGTTTCGCGGCGGCCTTGTCCTAAACCGATGAACTTATTGTCCCACTACATATTCATTATCGATCGTCTCTATAGTGTTAACTGGATAAGTTTCGCGTATCTTTACTTAAATACTTAAACCGTTTCACTGCCCTGCCACTTGTACCAAGAACTGATGACTGCGATTATTATTACTGTTGTTGCTACTGTTGTTGTTGCTGTTGTTGTTCCTGTTGTTGGTGTTGGTGTTGTTGATGTTGTTGTTACTGTTGTTGGTGTTGGTGGTCTTGGTCTTGGTGTTGTAATTGTTGATTTCATCGTTGGCCTGATAATCTCTTTTGTTTGTTGTGTTTATTCTGCATCGAAGCTAATTTCCAAGTACTCAAACATCTAGTGTGGTAAAAAGGCTTTTTGATTTTGGAAACAGAAGTTCCTCAATCCATTTTCAGTTTCAGTGAGGCATCGTAAAGTCATTACATAATTATAGCGCAAAGTACTCATCAGTGGCACGTATGGTCTATCACTGAAAAGTGATAGACCAAACATTTTTAGTGCAGTGATTTTTTTGTCCGATCGTATCTTAGAACTTATTTCCCGACCACAGACATAGTTGTACATGTACATGTATAGCATACAAGTTCAATCGGTTCCCGCGAATACTTTTAGTCGTGTAAAGTGTAAATCGTCGCGGGTTCTGTGTCTGTGTGCATTTTGTCAACCGCTCAATGTGTCGTGCATTATTCTTGCACTCTGTTGCTTTGACCCATGGCTTCGTCTGTCCTTTGGGCTGTGTCGTAAAGCTAAGGGCGTAAAGGTAAGGGCCTAACTTTGCCTAGCCAGGCCTGGGTCGGTGCCGCTAACTTGCGCTAACGCTAAGTTTGTGTTTGCTCTAGATAGCTTACATCACCGGTCCCTTGCAACCTATGTTTGCCTGTTTGCCAGCGTCTCTTATCGCCACGGCCCGGATTTCCGGCTGGCTCGTTTCCCAGCAAAGGGACGCAACTCTAGCAGAGTAGTGAAGGGTTTGTAGCAAGACTTTTAAATTTGGTGCTTCATAAGTTCATTGCCTAGTTGAATCGAGTGGAGGACCATACTTCTATATTTAGAAACAGGTTTAAAATGTCTTCAAAGTTAAGCGAGTGTAACGAGTCGGTGTGGCGTTTATAATTCAATGCGTACTCTGTCTTTGATGTCATGTAGTTAGTCTCGCCAAACTAACCTATACATTGACAAGTCTTGAGAGATCGTGTATAAAATTGCAGTTCCATTTAATACGGCTTTGGCATAATGCACACAAGCAAACTTCTCACAAAAAACGCAATAAACTCTGCACAATACACGTTGTTTGATAGTTCTAAATCGCCCAAACTGAGCTGTATCATTGTTGTTGGATAGCGTCACAGAAATTTAAGACCGTCTAGTAATCTGAAACTATCATGATATTAATAAGTGTGCTTTTTTTTTGGTAGGACATGGCTAAAGAGCATGTCGGTTGTACTGTTTTTAAGTAACCCGAGAAAAAAAATCAATTACTAAAGACATTTTAATGCAAAGACGTCGATGTTCAAAACTTATAGGAATGGGAAGCGGTTAAGATGTTAGGCTCAGGGTCGTGAAAATGCTATGTTACGAAAATGAAACAAAGTGTTTAACCAATGGTAACTTAAAACTTTAAGTACACTGTTGGTAATTCGAGACTGCCAACCACTCTTTCTCACATCTCTCTCTCTCTCTCTCTCTCTCTCTCTCTCTCCCCCTCTCCCTCTCTATCTATCTATCTCTCTCGCTTCGTCATACATCGTAATATGACTTGACATAATTGAAAGTCTTTATGTGTGCATTAAACAAAAGAGCATTCTCTAGTTTCTCGAGAAATATTGACAAAGGCAGCCTAAAATTGTCAAGCCTTCTAGTTCCAAACGTTCTATGACACCTCAGCACTTTCTGTAAGCACGTTAGCCCCTGGAATAGCTGGATTATGAAGACATGAAGGCAGTCGTGCCACCACCCCTATGTTATCAGTGCTGTAAACTCCTGGGCAAGGCTGGAATTGACAACGGTCACCCCACCTTATCAATCAACCTGCTAGCAAGCTTTGCCCCCTAGATCGAAATCCTTCTAAACTTAAGATCATGTGTGCAAAAATTGCAATAGATTGACATGTACATAGAAATCTGAAATGGGCAACCGACTCCTTCATAGTTATTAAAGCCAGGGTGGTTATTTTGGCAGCGGTTTTTTTAGGGCGGGGGAGGGGGTGTTGTTGTTTGTTTGTTTGTTGTTGTTTAATTTTTGTTTTGTTTTTATGGGGCGTGTTCTTTGCTTTGTTGTTGTTTTTTTTAGATAAAGTTGGACGAATTATATTAACTTTCAGGAATTAAAGTGTGTGTGTGGGGAGGGGGGTATTTTTAAGAACCCATTAACTACACGGAAACGTTAATATTTCCATGACGTTTGGGTTACGATTAAAGGAATTTACCTCTCCCGTTAGATTTCACTTATGTTTTTTTCTTTATTCACGAATTCCATAAGTTTTGGAATTTCGGGTCCGGTGAAAAACGCTTGACTTAACCCGTTGCAATCAGTGTTGTAGTGTTGTAGTTACTTGTCGTAGGTGAACGGAGTTGCAGCTCAAAGATTAATATGCAAAGTATATTGGCGCAATGAGGGGATGAGCTTAGGAGACGTCCAAAACATTTAAACGACACATTTCAGTCCCCAGTATAATTATGGGACACAGCGCAGGTACAAATCACAGTTACCCACTGACTGATGGTTCGTGCTGAAATCAACCTCGCCATGTTTGCTTTTCACCTTGTGTTGAAGAGGCCAGGGTCCGAAGCTGGCGTAGCTGGCAGGGAAAAGGCCCACGCCTGTTATAGTGCTAAAGTATCGCAGTGCCGCTTGGGTGCGGGGAAATGCCGAAATGGACGCAACTAGCTCTCATGAGGGGGAAAGGGGTGGGGTGGAGAAATAGAAGATGAACGATTGAAAGAGAGAGAGATTGAAAAAGAGAGAGAGAGAGAGAGAGAGAGAGAAGGGTAAGAGGTGAGAAAGAGAACAAAAGACGGAAAGGGTGTCTGGTTGTCAACACTGACAAAGAGAGAAGGTAGGAAAATGAGAGGGAGGGATAGAGATAGAAGAGAGACACGCAGATATTGGATACAGAGACAGAGGTGGGGAGGGGAGGGAGATCGTGAGTTTTTCTCAACAGTGAGAAAGAGAAGATATGAAAAGCTGAGATAGAGGAGGAGAGCGAGAGATGGAGAGACAGAGAGAGTGAGTGAATTGTAGGGATTTTTTGCTGTTCTTGTTGTTTTGGTGTGTTTTTTTTTACTGTTGTGTTTGTTTTTTATTGTGTTGTTGTTTTTTCTTTTCTCTATGCAACACTGATTGCGTGGATATTAGAATATCCTTTTTGCAATTTAACAAAATATCTTTTAATTGAAAGATGTTAAATATAATTTATTTGTTTAAATGAGGTATTTATAGTCATTATATCACTTCGATGTTTGATACTAAATAAAAACCATAATTATTATGTAATTTCTCTTGCTTTTTACACAATGAAAAGCTTACACCAGGAAGAACTTTTACAATGCGTCAAGCCGAATGATCTTATATGGAGTGCGAGAAGTCTATTTTCAAACTGGAACTACAATTTAACCGATTTGCATTTTCAACTTAAACGTTCTATGACACCTCAGCACTTTCTGTAAGCACGTTAGCCCCTGGAATAGCTGGATTATGAAGACATGAAGGCAGTCGTGCCACCACCCCTGTGTTATCAGTGCTGTAAACTCCTGAGCAAGGCTGGAATTGACAACGGTCACCCCCACCTTATCAATCAACCTGCTAGCAAGCTTTGCCCCCCTAGATCGAAATCCGTCTAACCTTAATAAATATCGTGTGTGCAAAAATTGCAATAGATTGACATGTACATAGAAATCTGAAATGGGCAACCGACTCCTTCATAGTCATTAAAGCCAAGGTGGTGAATTTGGCATCGGTTGTTATTTTTTTTTTTTTTTAGTTTTTGATTTCTTTGTTTTCTTTTGATTGAGATAAAACAGGGCGAATTATATATTACCTTAAAGGAAGAAAATTGTGTGTGTGGGGATGGGGGTGTTTTTAAGAACCCTTTACCTACACGGAGAGGTTAATATTTCCATGACGTTTGGGCGACGATTAAAGAAATTTATCTCTCCCGTTTGGTTTCGCTTTTGGTTTTTTCTTTATTCAGGTATTCCAAAAGTTTTGGAATTTTGGATCCGGTGAAAAACGCTTGACTTGACCCGTTGCAATCAGTGTTGTAGTGTTGTAGTTACTTGACGTAGGTGAGCGGAGTTGCAGCTCAAAGATTAATATGCAAGGTATATTGGCGCAATGAGGGGATGAACTTAGGAGACGTCCAAAACATTTAAACGACACATTTCAGTGCCCAGTATATGGGACACAGCGCAGGTACAAATCACAGTTACCCACTGACTGATGGTTCGTGCTGAAATCAACCTCGCCATGTTTGCTTTTCACCTTGTGTTGAAGAGGCCGAGGCCCGAAGCCGGCGTAGCTGGCAGGGAAAAGGCCCACGCCTGTTATAGTGTTAAAGTATCACAGTGCTTCTTAGGTGCGGGGAAAGGCCGAAATGGACGCAACTAGCTCTCATGAGGGGAAAAGGGGTGGGGTGGAGAAATAGAAGAGATATTGAAAGAGAGTGAGATTAAAAGAGAGAGAGAGAGAGAGAGAGAGAGAGGGGGAGGGAGAGAGAGAGATTGAAAGAGAGAGATATTGAAAGAGAGAGTGAGGGAGAAATTGAAAGACAGAGAGAGAGAGAGAGAGAGAGAGAGAGAGAGAGAGAGAGAGAGAGAGAGAGAGATGGGAAGAAGGGTAAGAGGTGAGAAAGGGAACGAAAGACGAAAAGTGTCTGGTTGCCAACACTGAGAAAGAGAGAAGGTAGGAAAATGAGAGGGAGGGATAGAAGAGGGACACACAGATATTGGATACAGAAACAGAGTTGGGGAGGGGAGGGAGATCGTGAGTTTTTCTCAACAGTGAGAAAGAGAAAAGATATGAAAAGCTGAGATAGAGGAGGAGAGCGAGAGATGGAGAGACAGAGAGAGTGAGTGAATTGTAGGGATTTTTTGCTGTTCTTGTTGTTTTGGTGTGTTTTTTTTTACTGTTGTGTTTGTTTTTTATTGTGTTGTTGTTTTTTCTTTTCTCTATGCAACACTGATTGCGTGGATATTAGAATATCCTTTTTGCAATTTAACAAAATATCTTTTAATTGAAAGATGTTAAATATAATTTCTTTGTTTAAATGAGGTCTTTATAGTCATTATATCACTTCGATGTTTGACACTAAAATAATAAAAACCATAATTATTATCTAATTTCTTTTACTTTTTACACAATGAAAATCTTACACCAGGAAGAACTTTTACAATGCTTCAAGCCGATGATCTTATATGGAGTGCGAGAAGTCTATTTTCAAACTGGAACTACAGTTTAACCGATTTGCATTTTAAACTGAACTCCAATGGGCAACAGCGGTTATTCTCAGTTCATTTCGTATTTTACGAGAAGAGTAGTGTTTTCTAGAAAATGTCTTTGTTAGTGATGAAACTTTGAGGAAATGTGTATGTTTTTGTTATGGCATTACGCGTAATGTGATCTCAGATCATTACCCTGCAATGGACTCTTGAGAGGCGAGCAATGTGAAAGTTAAACAGCCTAGACCTGCCATTGGTAGAACCATGTGCGACCAGTCAGTTTATTAACGGAGTGACATGGGACTTTTCTGGAAAAGAGAAGCACAGGATAGAGAAAAGTGGCTGCACCCTGCATTCATTACCTGTCGTGGATGGTCACAGCCGTGTATGGTCTAAGGCAGGGCTACTCTGTGATTGCTCAATGACCATTTTTCGGCACTGGTCAAAATCAAACCTCAAGGTTTTGCTTTTTGTAAGAAACAGGTTGTTTGGAAATAAAGTCGCCGAGACTAAAAATGTTTAATCGGTTTTAGCACAGTATTGAATAAGACTTGCGTTGTGTTTGCATAACAGAAAGCGCAGGAACCGTTGTGGAAAAGCCGGGGTCTCCAGATAAGGCTTATCTACATTGGGCTGAGAAGGCCAACCAGGGTAGTCATGCAGACTAACACAAACATAGACTGCAGATAAGGGACATCTAGCCTGCCTGCCCTGCAATAAACATGTACCATCCAGTTTCGCATTTCAATTTATTAGCTCGTCCTATATTAATTCGTTTATTGGAATATTTTTCGGTTGCTTTTTCTGCTATGTCGTCAACATTCTCGCAAAGGGTACATATATGAAATCCACGAATATGTATTGGGTGTTTTTAGTTTTGCCCCGCTGAGGTGAAAGATATACCCTAGTGTTGTTAGTTCCTCCGACAGACAACATCAAAACAGAAGATGGCGGGCAGTAAAGATACAGGAGTGAATACAATATTAAGGGTGGCAGCAATAGGCAACGGTATTAAATTTTTTACGTTCGGAATACATCCTCAATGCTGTCTTCACTCGTTTTCAAAACAAGTCACTTGATAAATCTTCGATGCTGTTTGGGGCATTCTATTTGCACTTTTTGCAAGCATTGACATTTCGAACGAGTCTGTTTAATTGAAGGACTATTTCCACCCCCTTTCTACATCTTGCTATCAGAGTTACAGAAAAAAAAAGTCGAGAGTAAGGGAGAGATCGCGCCCAGCGTGGGTAGGGAACAGGCGACACATGTACCAGTTCAGAACTTCATACAAGATAACGGAAATACGAGATAGGGCGGCTCACGCATGACTCTTAGTCAGCACGATGTACCATGTACTTGTCCTACTTTCTCCATGTTTTACCTTCCGACACGACAATGGCCACACCAGAAGGATGGGACAGCGGCCGATCTCGGCCTCACTAGCCAGCCAATCAAACAGTAGAACGGGCCTACTCGGGTATCGCCGATCGGTAGGACTGGGAAGCGGGGCCGGTCTGGTTACCTCCCACAAGCCATCGGGGCATACACATAGAGAGAGTAGTTCCTGCGGCCACCCTGGGACTCTGGCCAGTCAATACCGTACCGGGTGAGCTAAAGGCCACTTCCGTGAATGGGCCAGGGTCGTGTCACCCTTCCCTGTTTTAGCTTTGGTATGCGCGCCGCAGATCTCTTCCTTGCTGGATGTAGTAGTTCTGACCATCTTCAGAGAGAGAGAGAGAGAGACAATCTTCAAAACCGAGCCCAACGAATAGCAGTCTTTGAGGGGCCACACCCCTTGATTCTTTTTCAACGACAGTACACTTTGACATACACCCCATAACTCGGAGAGGCTCATAACATTAGTTTTTCTCAGCTCTGACCACTCGCAACGCTCGCCTGAAGGTCGTCATCTCATCAACTGTAACACTGGAGGCTTGGGGTCTGCAAGAGCCTAGACTGAGAGCCCTAGTTGTGTACACACGGTTTGGTTAGGAGGCGTCTCGGGCATTAATTTTCAGGCTGAGACTGAGAGAGACTCATTCTACACGTCTGTCGCCAAGTCGCCAGTAGTGCCTCACGTACTCTTCACCTGACTCCGGCAAACAGACATGAGGTAAGACCTCGTTTGCGTTGTTCGTAAAGAAGTAACTTTACTACTACATTATTCCCCCGTGGATTGCAGTAGCGATCATTGGGCTGTGGAGATTGGTCGCAACACAATCACTTAACTTACCTGTGATGTCTGGGAGGTACTTTCCAAGATTCAATGCTGTTTCATGCTTTTTTTTCACTTTTATAACCAAAGGTATTGTTTTCACAAATCGATACTTGATCTCAAAAAGTGTCGTGGAGTAAAATTGGTATTTTCATTTTGTGTTGTTTTTTTTCTCCTAAACTTTTTACCGTTGTGCTTTTGCGTTATTGAACTGTGTCGTGTCCAGTGGCAGTGTTTAAGCTTTACTTTGAAGAAGAACAAAAACTACAGAAGACAAAACGATTTCAATAATCGACCCGTATGGATTTTAAATGTTTTTTTTTTTAACTCAGTTTAAGGCACGGGTGAAAAAAAGTTGTTCAATTCTCACATTTCCTCAAATACTATATCTACGTGTGTTCCGTTTTTCCCTCGTGAGATAATTTTCTGCTTTGTATCATCCTGTTGCCTTGTAGAAAATTGTTGCTGTTGAAAAAATGTTGGACATATATTGATCTAGCTAAGATCTTGGTGATATTTGACTTAATCAACGGTTTTAGTTCTTTAATTTCAATATTTTTTACCTAAAATAAGACTGGACTAAAAGCGAAATAGGAATATTGAAGTAAACATTTTAGTGGGACATTATTCTAAGTGTTGGCAACTTGTTTGGGTCGCTTTTCTACACGTTTCACTTATTAGGGTTAGAAATTTTCAACCACACCTAATAGTTTCACCACTATTGTTATTGGGCGTTCAAATTAGCGTTTATTTTAACCCCGAGTGTCTACCAAAACGAGATACATTTTGAACAGTACAAATAAACTTAATTAAGATACCACATGTATAATAAGTAAGGCCCTTTTCCAGTTGCAATATCACCCAGTCTTCAGAACCAGTAGTGTTATTGGATTCAGAAGCAACAAAAATAAGCATGCTCCTGGCCTCAGTCATACCATTAATTATGTCCAATCGTTTATGTATTGTTTTGGTTTTATTTCCAAGACCAAACCGAAAAATATGTTTGTACACATACATAATTAAGTAGTGTTATTTCGGCGTTAATGCAAGCTCAAGAGATCAATTATTTTGGGGCATGAGATTTCTGTTGTATAGAACTTGCTCAATACTGCTGGCCTAGTCGTGAACTCAATTACCAGAACCTAGAGCCATATCACGAATACAACTTTAATTTAACTCCTAAATAGTTTTTAAATCACCTTTAAGATGTGATAACACTGGAATTGATGGTGAAGGAATTCCAAGGCAATGGATACTCAATATTTTGAGAAATCATGCATTGGAAGTTAAAAAGAGATCTGTAGCAGCACTACAAGTGCAGAAAAATCTTCCATCTTATTTTTCTCAATATAAGTGGTCAAGCTTGGAGCCCTTGACATTATTATTTTTCACTGCATGCATTATTTTTAGTTGTTCTGGTCAAATACTTTTTTACTTATGGTTGTAAGAAAGAAGTTTAGTATTATCATTAACGGTTTTATTAAAATGCCTTCATGCACCATTTAAAAAAAAAGAAAGACTTATTGATATTTCAAAATTTATTATTATTATTATTATTATTATTTATAATCATCATCATCATCATCATCATCATCATCATCATCATCATCATCATCATCATCATCATCATCATCATCATCATCATCATCATCATCATCATCATCATCATCATCAAAATTTTATTGCCAATTTTTATCATCTGTTATTGGTTATTGCTTACTAGAATTATCAATTCGAACATTATGTCACTTTAGGTCTATTATTATAAAAAAAAACTTTTTTGTAACATTAGTTTGCAAATTTAAAAAAAAAAGAAAACAATTTTTATATTTTCAGTTTTAGGGTCAAATTTGGATTATATCTTAATTTTAATAGCCTACCTCCCCCTTATAATTAATAGATCTGAATATATATTTTAAAATCAATCTTCAATTCCTTAATATGTTTGGATGTTTTCGTTGCAATAAAACTTCTTGCTATTTGTTTAGGGAATAATATTGTCGATACTTAATAATTTTAGAAATATAGAATGATAAAATAAAGTTCTGACAAACTCACCCTTGCTTTGAAAAAAAAATTGACACTATAAGTCAGAGAAATGTCTAATTTTATACTAAAGAGCTACAAAATTAAAACAAAAAAATGTTATGCTTAAAATCCTAACAGGACGTCGTGTAAGTGGTCAGGAAACAAAAACGTTCTGCAAAAATTTTCTTCTAAAGGCAGAGCCCAGGACTTGGGGAAATATAATTTTTTACTTGCGAGTTGCTGTATATTATGAGTTAAAGAATAATGACAATCGATTGAAAGTTTATGACATGATGAAAGCTTATCATTACTATTGTTGTTGTTATTGTTGTTGTTATTATTGTTATTATTGTTATTATTATTATTATTTATTATTATTATTATTATTATTGTTGTTGTTATTGTTGTTGTTGTTGTTGTTGTTATTATTATTTACAACAAACAAACAAAGATCCAAAAACCGGTCTAAAATGTTTTTAAACGACAGAACAAAGAACTAGAAGTCTATTGTGCTCATAGTAGTGATCATGTCTCTGCTAAATTAGTTAAAAAGAAAAAAAAGAGGGAAATTTTGTCCCGTATGACCTTTTTTTTTTTACACAACATACAAGGAAGAAATAAGAGGAGGTGGGCTTAGACTACCGACTGTGGCATCAAAATAACTGGTCAATTTGGCGTATAATTCTACTTCCTCTTTTTATTATTCTAGATCGAATAACTGTTTCTTGCCCTTTGGTTCCCATAGTGCCGAAGTGTTATACTTTTTGAAGTTTGTCAGCTTCGTTTTCCTCCTTTTAAATTTGTTTGAATAATCGCTATGTGTGTGTCGGGTTCGTTTTTAAAACTTAGATAATTGTGAAAGGTATATCATTTATGCTTACTTCAAAGTTTGCTTCCACTGTTTGAGCAAAATCCGTGAACGTAATAAAAGTTGTGTTTTATTTTTTTTTTCCTCTTGAACGTCTCTTGGATCAGTGAGATGGGTAAAAGGTGACTAGCTCGTGACACGAAACACATGGTAGTTCAATACTAGACCTTGGATGGCTTCCTTGGTGGACAAATTGAAACCAGCTAACTTTTAAGTGGTGGAAATGTACGCAACAATGTTTCAACTAATTTAATTTAAAGTGTTGTGTGTGTGTTTGTTTGGTGGGTTTTTTGTTGTTTTTTTTAGGTTAAATTAATTGGAACTCAAAAGGTTGGGAATCGAAGCAAGCATTCCTGTCCTTTCAGAAAAGAATGTGTTTTACAGTGTAGCTGTTACCTTCATTTCTGAAACGAGCATTCAAAGTGGATACACATGTACGTGTTTTTAAGGTGTTTCTTAGTCCAGAACGGGATGCATTAGTACATAATCAGTCGTAATTGTAAGCTCCCGGTAATGTTTTTCAGTGTTTATTAGTTATCTAAACAGCATATTGCGGTGTCATCCGGCAAACAGAAATTATATACGAATCTATTTGCAATAGGGTATGTCATCGCTATTGCTATACTTGTACTGTGGGAAGAAAGTATAATTTGTTGAATGCATTGGTGTTTAGAATTTGGTTTGGACACCGAATTCGTTGAATACATTTTTGTTTATGATTTTAGTGAGGTCACTGGTTTGAATAACTGCTATTTCAGTTCAAGACCACAGTGGAAAAACCAGATATGTCACATTTGACAACTTTCGAAATAATATAATGTTACGTTTTAAAACGCTCTCTATTCATCAGTTTCCACAGGATCTACCTACAACACGTATAGTTCTAAAATAATGATTTTTGGATTGAATACCTTCGGAAGATGCAAGAAAAATATTTGGTAAGGTGGATAATGAAATGTAACCAATTTTGTGACAAATATGGTTTTCCATTGTGGCCGTCAGTTATTTTTGGGGAAGGTTCCTTGTTGTCATTGTAAAAAATGGATATCGGTATGCATAGTTCGATGCGCAGTTGTGATACCAAATCATTGTTTGAGATCATAGTTCTTATGGTAAATGATGAATATAAGCAAAGAAAAATACGTTTTTAATCATTGCAGGATTCTACCCAAAACCATATTTCAGTTTTTCAAAGGATTGTCATCCGAAAAGCCTCTCATGAAAAGGCGGGATTTCTTATCTAGTGTCTGTGCGGTTCTGTCGAAAACCCACAAGGGTGACGCTTCTCTGGTCTGAAGAGACACCAGCAAAGTGAAACATTTGTTGCCTGTAGATGATGGGGGTGATTGTGGTAGAGATAGTGGTGGTGATGGTGGTGGTGGTGATGGTGGTTGTGGTAGTTCGGTGTGTGCTACGCTGCTAGCTTCGCCTCCCCCACCCAACCACCCCCACCCCCACCCCATGATTGAG
>RQTK01001171.1:53049-72150 GCA_003991915.1 Elysia chlorotica | reverse complement strand
ACCTTGGAGAGGCTTGGAGAAGGAGATGGCGCACAAAATCTTACAAAAGGTTCGTAAAGAGTTAGCTCTTTCTTTGTGTGGCGGAATTTTAAGATTGTCTTGACGTTGGTTGGCTTACATGAGTTGGCCTTGTTGCTATTGTTGCTGACCTTTGGATGTTAAGAAAGCAACATATCAAAAGCGTCACATTTTCAGGCTGCTGAATATGTTAAGCTCCAACATGGTGCTAAACCAAAAGTGTCACAAGCTTCAATAATTATCGTGCTAATAATAATAGTAATAATAATAATAATAATAATTATTATTGTTATTATTATTGTTGTTGTTGTTGTTGTTGTTGTTGTTGTTGTTGTTGTTGTTGTTGTTGTTGTTGTTGTTGTTGTTATAATATCTGAAATCATATCATCCATTGTGTATTTAACTTTGCTAATTCTTTTGCAATTATTGATTTTGCTCTTCAGCGAGATACTTTTTTTTTATTTTATCGCGGCCCTTAACTTATTTCTTTTCCCTCTTTTGTTTGCAGTCTGGATCAAACTCATCAATATCTGCAAATACTGCTGAGATAGCTGGTAAGTTTACAAACTATTGTCACAAATGTTATTGTTTTTTTTTTTCTTTGTAAGTATATGGGTGTATGCTCACTTCCTAAAAGCCCTAAATTCGTCAGTTGCATACTTTTAAAAAATAACAAATTAAAGGGGTTTGTTATATCTTTTTTTTTAAAGGAAGGATAGGAGGAGGAATTTTTTTTTTTTTTTTTTTTTTTTTGTGTATATTGGTGTATGCACTTCTTAAAAGCCTTGAGTTCGGCAGTTGCATCGTTTAAAAAAATACAATTAATTAAATTACAGGCATTTGTTATATTTTAAATTAAAGGAAGAACAGGAGGAGGAAGAGGAAGGAGAATGATGGCCTCAGGTGAGGCTCCTTAAAAAGCTTTAACAGTATATTGGAAGGAGTGGCTGTACCCTCTTTTTTAATAGTTCTGCTTTAAATACATGATATGTGACATCACTCGGTAGATTACGATAGGGCTACACCTCAACCTTAAGTCTATCAAACCAAGATGTTAGTTAAGGCCTTTCTTTAATATGGTTGTTCCGCTTTAAATACATGTGATAAAAACATTCACTATTACATCATTCTAGATCACATGACATGTAGTAGTAGCATTGTATGATGGCTACACCTTCACTTTAAGCCTCTCAATCTAAGATAGTAAGTCTTTTGTCACCAGCCTCAAAATCTATCACATCCTCCCTCACATGAACATAAGTCAAGTAGAATTTGCAACGCTGCATTCACTTTGATAACCACCTCACTCTCCTCAGACAAGGCCTCAGATGCCGACAAAGTGGCCAGTCTGGAGGCAGAGCTAACTTTGCTAAAGGAGGAGAAGACGGAGCTGGAAGCCGCCATCGAGGAGCTCGACTCTCAGCACAATCAGGCCCTGGAGCAGCTCATCAGGCAGAGGGACGACATGTCGGTCAAGCTTGCGGAGAGCTCAGCCCAGGTCGCCAGTCAGCAGGGCCAGGTGCAGGAGCTCAACGAAGTCATCAAGAAACTCAGGGAGGAGGCAGCAGCAGCAACGGTCAAGAGTGATGGTGAGAGATTTTGTACTTGATAGACAGATGACTGGGTTGTAAGAAGTTAATGGTAGGCTAAGTTTTTTTTTTGTTGGTTGGTGGACGAAAATATAATTATTGAGGGAGAAGGTGGCGATTGTCAAGAATCATGTTGAGAAATATGGCGCTGGGTAGAATGTTGATTGGGTGTTAAGAAGATAATGGCCTTCTAAGTGTGTCTTTTTAGTAATGAATGGTGGATGAAAAGAAATTCATATAGCCTGATTTGTAATCTGAAATCTTTTAGTTTTTTAGTCAACCCAATGGTGAGAAATGGGATGACTGACTGGGCCATAATAAGTGACTGGCTTCTACTGATTTTGTTTTTTTTTAGTTATTGATGGTTGATTGATGGACAAAAAGATAGTAGGAATTGTGTTGTTGTTGTTTTTTTTTTTAATCTTTTAGTGTGCTATAAATGAAAATATGCATCAGTTCAAAGTGTTAAATATAAAATATAACTTCATTTTAAATTGCAGCATATTTTAAGTTCTATTTTGTTTAAAAATAAAATATACATAGCACACATACACAACACCTTTAAAGTGATCCTAAAATCATCTATAAACATCTGTTTAGATCACCAAGGAAAGTCAGCCCTGGCAGCAAAAGAGGCAGAGATCTCTGACTTAAAAGAAAAACTCCAGAAAGGCGGCCATGTCATCAACGATCTTCACATGGACAAGCAAGAGCTCCAAGAAGAAATGAACAGGCTAAGGGAAGAGAATGCTCAGAAGGTGGCCAAGCTGAAGGAGATGAGGGAGGAAAACGCTAAGCTTGCGGCTGAGAAGAAATCTCTGGACAGCAGGCTGGAGCACACGGAGGCTCGGCTGCAGGAGGCAGAGGAGGAGCTGGAGACCTGGGAGAGACGCAACGAGGAGACTCAGGTGCAACAGCTCAGTGCTGGGGCTGCCAAGGAAGAGGAGTGTGAGAAGCTCAGGTCCCAGTTGGAAGTCTTGGAGAAGGAGAAAGAGGAGTTCTCTCAGAGACTCTTGTCTGGAATTGCCGGAGGAGGGAACCTGGAAGAGGGGTCGGGTCTCAGCTCTGTGGAAGACCCTACCTTGAGGAACATCTTGGAAGAAGAGGCGAGGGTGAGGCAGAAGATTGAGAAGGATCACAATCTGATTGAACAACTGAAGCAACAGGTACAGAAGCTCTACGACAACAAGCAGGTGCTGAAGAAAGAATTGGCACAGCTCCAAGACTTCAAGGAAACAACCATAGAAAAACTGATGAACGTTGAAGGGGAACTGCAGGATGCGAAATTTCAAATTGGTCGTGTCACAGCAGAAAGAGACAGCATCCAGGAGAAACTGACGGAAAGGGAGCAATTGATGAAAGAGATGAACTCCAGGCTGTTACTGTTAGAAGAACAAAAAGCCAAAGCAGTTGAGGAGGCTGATAGGATATCAGAACAACTAAAGAGCCAGCAGAAGCATTTTGATTCTTTCACTCAAGAACTGAAACAGGCTCAAGAGATGAGTGCAGAATCACTTCAATCAGAGCATCAACAGCTTCTTGACACCCATAGAGAGTTGAACCTTGAAGTCGATAGACTCAAAGCTGTAGCCAAGGAGAAAGCTGAGCTTGAAGCAGCCTTGGCAGCAAAATCACAAGAAAATACGAAGCTAAGCAGCCAAGCTGCCACCCTTGTTGAAGACCTGGCTTTGGTTAAAGACCATATATCCAAGCTTGAGACAATGTGTGAGCAAAAAGACACTGAGATCGCTGACCTGCAGCATAGGATGTCTCAGTTTGACACCGACCTCAATGAAATCGAAGAGTCTGTGTCTATAGCGGAGGAGAAACACCGCCAGGAGGTCATAGAGAAGGAGAGGAGCCTTGAGGAGGTGATGGCGCACCGCGACGGCCTGGAGAGGAGCCTCAGCCAGGTGTCTGTGGAACTGGAGCAGGCAGTTCAGGCCAAGCAGGTGCTGGAGAGATCCCTGTCAACCCAAGAGCTGTCAAGCAGGCCTGTTGCATTGTCAACTGTAGGTCAAATACCAAACTCAACAGCTGCCCAGCAAGACAGTGTTGATTCTGCCTCCCTGTTATCTGAAGAAGATTTGAGAGAAGCGGTGTCAAAACTGAAGACTGAGCTCCTCCTACGCAACAGTGTGATTGAGCAGTTAGAAAAAGATCTGGCGTCAGCGGAAGACATGGTCAAGCGTCAGGAAACTGGAATCTCAGACCTCAATGAGAAATCGGCAGAGACTACAAAGCTCCTGGAAAAGGCGCAAGAGCAAGTGTTGAGGCAAGAGAGCACGATTGCTGTGATGAGGCAGAGCTCCAGAGACAAAGAGCTGACACTTGAAGAGATACAGGCCAAGTTGAGTATCTTGATACCTACACTTAGCGAGTTTCAAATGCAAAAGCTAAAAAATTATTTGGGGGCACCAGTGGTTCCAGCACTAGAGTATCAAAACCCCAAAGCTATTGAATACGCCAGACCTGTTGTTGAAGAGAAATTTGAACAGGAGAACAAACTGCTAAATTCTGCACCAAGTAATTCTTTGATCATTGAGGAAGTAACAGATGTGGAGCCAGGTGAAAACGATGATATTGATCACATTGTGTCTGATCAGGAAAGACTAACACTGCTGGAAGAAGATATAGAAACCCTGCGAGAGCAGCTCAGAGAGAAAGATGCCGTCGTTGCTGAGCTCCAGAAAAGCAACTCCTCGTTACTGTCATTGCTTGAGAAAGGCTCAGGCTCGCAAAGCCTGGTGGATCAGGTCTCAGCTCACAAAGTGGAAGCCGAGCTGCGCGGCCTGAGGTCTGAGAAGGAGCAGATGGTGGCTGTCATGACGGAGAAGTCTCGGGAGAATTCTTCCCTAAAGTCGGAATTGCATCGCCTCATGGAGGTGGTTGCTGCCGGTAACTCAGCCATAGCCAAGCTCCAGGAGGACTACCAAAGCCTTGAGCAGCAGAGTCTCTCCAGAAATGCTGGTGGCGGAGATGACGGAGATGATGACATGAGAAGAGAAGCTCTTGCCAACATGGCTCGCCTTGTGCGGGATCGCGAGACAGAAATAGAGGCTCTCAAACAGAAGAACCAGACTCTCCTAGACGTGCTTCAAGATAACGGAGGAGGAGGTGGAAACCAGTCGCAGGAAGGAGGCTCAGGAGCTCAAATGGCGTTGCTGATTCAAGAAAAAGAACAGCTAAGCCAGCATGTGGCAGCTATGAACGCAGATCGAGAGCAACTGATAGCCTGTATCACTCAAAAACACTCAGAGGCAGTAGCGTACCATGGAGAGGTCCAAAGACTTATCGGCGTGTTGAACGAAGTGACAGCGGCTCGAGAGAAAGCTGAGGCGGACTATGCCGCCCTGGTTCCATCATTCGAGGACAAGTCCCAGGCCCTGGTCTCTGTGCAGAGTGAGCTGGTCCGGTGCAAGGAGAGACTGTCCGACCTGGAGGTGCGTCACGGCGAGCTCATTCAGCGCTCCAACTCTCTCGACTCCAACACCAACAAGGGAGGATCCTCGCCACAGCTGGCCTCGCTGGAGGAAGAGCTGGCACGCCTGCGAAGTTCCGAGCTCCAGCACTCAGCGTCGCTGTCCCAGAGAGAGGAGAAGGTCCACAGTCTGTCCCAGCAGGTGAAAGCCCTAGAGGAGAGCATCATACAGAAGGAGACGGAGTGCTCTCACCTCAGGAAGCAAGTGGAGAACACCAAGTTCCAGCTTACAGGGCTCATGTCTGAGATTGCAGATATCAGAGCGGAGCGGGACAGTCTGCAGGACAAGATTAGGCAGGAGGTGAGGCTTTAAGCAATCGTAAAACATCCTGTTTTGTTTTCCTTTTCTGTCGTGTATAAATTCTAGCGAGATTATGAAAAGAAAAGTAAGAATTTGTATTAATTTGTTCTGTAAACCACATGTAAAAAACAGTTACGTTTTGCAGCTTTTGTCTTATCCATTCCATTCAATATGTTATGTACAGATCCTAGGGGATTGCTGCACATGAAAGAATAACAATTTTTGTTTTTGTACAAGTAAAGTGAACAATATCAGTTTTATCTTTACTGACATCGTTATGAATGCAAATACTTTTATTCCCATGAAAGAATAACCATTCTATTTTGCTTTATGTACCAGTAAAATTTTCACAACAACAATTTTATCTTTATTCGCACCACACACCAATATGAGTACAAATACTTAATTTCATTCCCAACCTTCCATCTCACAGACCTCCGAGTCCTCGAGCCTGCGCGAGAAGTTCTCCGCACTCACCAGCGAGGGCCAGAACAAGGACTACGAGCTGTCCACCCTGAGGGAGCAGGTGGGCAAGCTGTCGGCCCTACTGGAGCAGAGCGGCGAGGCCAGCAACAGGGAAGTGGACAGCGGTCAGCTGGCGCAGCTGATGCGGGAGAACGAGGGCCTGGTCGCCCAGACCATGCAGCTCCAGCAGGAGAGGGGCCAAGTCCTGGCGGTCGTCGAGCAGAGGACCAGGGACTGCCAGCAGCTGCAGGCGGAGGTATGTCCAGATTGTTTGGGTTTTTGTTTTTTTTTGGGGGGAGTCACCGTCACTGTGCTATCAGAAAAGCCTATGTCATCACCGTGCTATGACTAAGGCATAAGTGAGACTTATACCCAAAATGGAATTGATATATCGTTGTCTGAGTAGTACAAATTCTACCACTGCTTTTTTTTTTTTTTAGTAATTAAAACAAATGGCATATTATATAATTTAACATTTTAACCATTAAATAGATACTGCTCTGAAAGACAGATTCATATGCTTTAGTCATCTTGGTAGACCAACGACGTCATGCTCCTCAATACTCAGATAATAGTTTGATCACTTATTCAGATAACTTATTATGCGCCCTTTGTCAAATAAAGGAGTTTTCTAAAAGCTAGCACCAGAGTTGATTGACAATTTTAAACTGTGAATGAGCTTCCCAACAAGTGATAAATTATTTAAACAAAAAATAATAAAAAAAATTATGGCAATGTTAAAAGTATCCTTTCACTTCTTTTTTAATTCAATTTTGTTTTAATACATTTGTTGTTTTTTTTTCTTTTCAGATTGAGCATTGTAGAGAAAAAGAGATGAAAATGAACAAAGAGTTGCAGCGTTTAAGAGAGCATTTGATTGAGGTAAAAGCCTTGTGCAAAAGATATTGTTTTAACTGAAATAATCAATGTTTAAATATTGGTTTTATCTCAGTAACAAATTTTTTAAATATTGGGTTTAAATGAGTCTCCCCTACCCCTTTTTCCCTTCCTTTTAGTTCAGATTCAACCACATTATAGAAAGTATAAATCATGTTACTTGAATTTTGGTTGTAAATTCCATAGAAGATCGAACCATTTCTCAGAAACACAAAGAAAAATATCATTTTTTTTAATTTTATATGGTAAATAAATTTATCCTTTCGGAACTTAAGAACAAAGGGTAATATAAAAAAACAACAGTTCTTTATAGTCTTTTCTGTAAAACTGATGTAAAGTAACAGTTTTTTGTAGAACAAATACCAAGCATTAATGTCTGTTTATTTAATTTTTAATTTCGTTTTTTTATGTGTTCTGTTAGACTGAAGATGGTTACACTAAAGAGGCTCTTGAGTCTGAGGAAAGAGAAAAAAGTCTTAGAAATCGGCTGGCCATAGCAGAGGAGCAGCTTTCATCGTCATCATCTCAAATTGAAATTGCAAGGTACATTCCACTTATCTGCTAAAAACATCCAGTTCTGAAACCACTTTAGTTTAGTCTTTGTTTTGTTTTGTTTTTTTTAATTAGAACTACATTTTTAAGCTATCCAAAGCAGATTTTACTGTAATTTTTTTTTTTAATTTTCAATTAAAGCCTATTTCTAACTACTGTTGATCAATATCTTAAAACTGTAGCCCTATGTCATTTCTGATCAAATATACATGTATGACTAACACTTATTTTATTAATTTTCTGTTCCTTCTACAAAATTCATTTCACTAATTGTCTCCTCTCTCTATCAAAGTTGTTTCATAAATATTTCCAACCTATCCACCAAAAACATTTTACTTACTCTCTCCTCTCTCTTTCAAAGTTATTTCATTAATATTTCCAAGCTATCCACCAAAATGATTTTACTTACTCTCCCCTCTCTCCACCAAATGCCTCTTTCATAGCCTTGAGACCAACCGGCAGCTGGAGACTCTCCAGTTCTCTATCAAAGTTGTTTCATCAATGTTTCCGATCAATCCACCGAAATCATTTTACTTACTTTCTCCTCTCTCTATCAAAGTTATTTCATTAATGTTTCCTATCTATCCACCAAAATCACATTATTACTTTCTCCTCTCTCTATCAAAGTTATTTCATTAATATTTCCAACCTATCCACCAAAATCGTTTTACTTACTTTTTCCTCTCTCCATCAAAGTTATTTCATTAATATTTCCAACCTATCCACCAAAATCATTTTACTTACTTTTTCCTCTCTATCAAAGTTATTTCATTACTGTTTCCGATCTATCCACCAAATTCATTTTACTTACTTTTTCCTCTCTATCAAAGTTATTTCAATAATATTTCCAACCAATCCACCAAAATCGTTTTACTTACTTTCCCCTCTCTCCACCAAATGCCTCTCTCATAGCCTTGAGACCAACCGGCAGCTGGAGACTCTCCAGTTCTCTATCAAAGTTGTTTCATTAGTGTTTCCGATCTATCCACCAAAATCATTTTATTTACTTTTTCCTCTCTATCAAAGTTATTTCAATAATGTTTCCGATCTACCCACCAAAATCATTTTACTTACTTTTTCCTCTCTCTATCAAAGTTATTTCATTAATGTTTCCAACCTATCCACCAAATTCATTTTACTTACTCTCTCCTCTCTCCATCAAAATCATTTTACTTCTTTTTCCTCTCTTTCAAAGTTATTTCATTACTGTTTCCAACCTACCCACCAAAATCATTTCACTAACTTTCTCCTCTCTCCACCGAATGCCTCTCTCATAGCCTTGAGACCACCCGGCAGCTTGAGACTCTCCAGGCCCACGTGCACCAGGCGTGTGCCCAGCGCGACGCCGCCTACGGCCAGGTGGCCTCGAGCCAGGACCAGGTGCGCCAGCTGTCGCAGTCCCTGGCCAACCTGCAACTCGTGCTGGAGCAGTTCCAGAGAGGTGGGTGGCTGCGTGTTCTGTATAGAGAGAGAGGCAGAGAGAGAGACGGAGGGGGAGAGAGAGAGGGAGAGAGAGAGAGAGAGAGAGAGCTCTACCTCTATCTGGTTTTACGTTTCATAGGTTTCCCTGAGGGACCCTATATGACTGGGTGGCTGGGTGTCTTCTCTATAGAGAGAGATATAATAATAAATAGAAGAATACGCACAACTTAGCAACTGAGGGACACAATAAATCAAAGACAACTAGAAATTATAGAGAAAATACATATAGACGTTTCGCCTTTAATGGCTTTGTCTCTATAGAGAGAGAGGGAGAGAGAGAGAGAGAGAGCTCTCCTTCTATCCGGTTTGACGTTCCTAGGTTTCCCTGAGGGATCCTGTACGGCTGGGTGGCTGTTGCCTTTTATAACGCGTTGGTCTCTCAATCCTTTTTTCCTTTTAAACATAAGTCAGCAGTATTTCTCTCTCCCCGATTCTTAGCAACAGTTGTTCTCTTATTGGAAGCTTCCCTAGTTTAATACCCACGATCAGTAAAAGATTTGTATGTAAGCTTTTCATTCATTATTGAGTTATATTTTCTATGATTTATGAAACGGATTTGAACCTAAAAGCTTATTTGGGGCAATGAATTTTTTTCTCTCATTTATTTTTTTTTAAGTATCTTAAAGGGAACAGTTTGTCATTTTGTAATGGAGCTTTTCTAGTAATATCTCCTTTTTGTTCCTAACACATTCCTTTTGGACAATAGATCTCATAATAAATAGGCCAATGAAAAAGTTAAACATTTCTTATAGAAAACAGCATAAAATTTATGCTTTTGAGAACTGTTAAGATTTTCTTACTTGATACTATTTTTATTGCAGAAAAAGACAACGCTGTTGCAGCTGAGACAGAAAGACTCCAAAATCACTGCCAAAAACTGAAGGAGCAGGTGACTCAGCAGAAGAAGGAGTTGGAAGCCACAAGGGTAAGCATCCAGTCCTTAGGATTTATGGAAATTTTATCAGGTTTAAGCTGGATTATTCACCGTTTAATAAATTTTTGTACAAACTTACTATAAAGATATAAATTATTATTAAAGTAATTGCAAAAATGTTTTTGGAAAAATGTTGCTATCATCATCCTTTTAATTGTTGCACCATGACTTTGCTTCTTGATAATGTCCCCTACTGGTTGGGGCGGTGTGAGAATAACCAACTCAACCAATACTCAACTACTGTCAGGCGTTCACAATATAGCCTATACAGTGCTGACGTTGGACTTCAAACCAACTCAACTAATACTCAACTACTGTCAGGCGTTCACAATGTAGCCTATATGGTGCTGACGTTGGACTTTAAACCAACTCAACTAATACTCAACTACTGTCAGGCGTTCACAATATAACCTATATGGTGCTGACGTTGGATGTTAAACCAACTCAACTAATACTCAACTACTGTCAGGCGTTCACAATATAGCCTATACAGTGCTGACGTTGGACATTAAACCAACTCAACTATTACTCAACTACTGTCAGGCGTTCACAATATAGCATATATAGTACTGACAATGGACATTAAGCAACCAACTCAATTTTTTTTTCATCTCGCTCCCCAGGGTGACCTGACAGATGCCCTAGAGGGCCTTGAGGCAGCAAACAGGCTCAGTGATCAGCTGGACCGTAAGGAAGAGGCCCTGGCTGCTCTCAAGGAGGAAGGTTAGTACAAAAAAACAATGTACATGAGGCACAAGCATTAAAACATTAATAGCACTAGTAGTAGGAATAGTGTTATCAATCATTTTTCTTTATCCCATGTTTGTCTGTGCATGAGTGTAAGTGTCTCTCTGTTTGTCTATCTATCTGTCTGTCTCTGTCTCTGTCTCTCTATCTCCATCTCTCTCTCTTTCTCTGTGAGTATATGAGTTCTCTTCCCCCCTCTCTGTCTCTCTCTCTCTCTCTCTCTCTCTCTCTCTCTCTCTCTCACACTCTCTCACTCTCCTTCTTTCTTACTTTCCTTTTCTTCTCCCCCCTCTTTCTCTCTCTCTCTATAAACTATATTCTCCACTGCCAAATTTACAAACTGTCTGTTCAAATTGCATTGTTTGTTAACCAGCACTCTTGTGTTCTTAAAACTGCTTACAGAAAACTGGGTACAACCTGTTATTAAATGCTTTTATTACTGTCTTGAGTGAATGTTAGTTTAAATTGTATTGTTTGGGTTATTACTTTTTGTATGTATATATTATTTATACTTTTAGGTTTACCACTTTCTATGCATTTCTTTCTCTTTTAAAGAACAGCTTTCAAAAACCTGTCAGGCCTTTAAAATATTAATGAACTTTCAAACCATTACCCCAGTTGAAAGTAATTTTAGATCTATCAAATCACCCCTACTCTTTTATAATAAAAAATTGTTCTTATTATATGTTCAAAGTAATTGTCTGGTTCTACAAACAGACTATTTTTCTATTATTTCAACATTGAACATGAACAGCTTTTTTATTGTGGTTATTATCAAATTCATCATCATCATCATTATTGTTGTTATTGTTAGAGTGTAAAAAAATGATGTTTCACTGCTTATGTACATGTATGTGTTGCCTGCTTTTGTGTCTGTTGCTTGCTTTCCATGTCTTGTTTGGCGCAGTTCATGCATGTTGCCTGGCCTACCTGCAATGCTGTGTTTTGGGTTGCTTCTGCTTTAGCTTTTTTTTTTCAAATTTTCAAAGCCTTTTGTATTTATTATTTATTTTCAATTAGAATTCAATTTGAAAGTTTGGTTTTGTTTGGTTGAGTTTTTTTAATAACGAATAAATAGGAAACATTAAAACATTTCCGTTCGGTTTAAATTATTAAATATTCGATTTTTACCTCTTTTTTTTTTAAGTTTTGATCAAGTAAAAAACAATATTGCATGATAGCAACCAAAGCCGACTTTATCAATGATTATTGCAGATAGTCGTCCTTCTAGATTCTAGTATATTTTGGGTTTTTTCCCGTAAAACTGAAATAAATTAAAAATAAATTTAGACTTAAATTTATTTAATAAATGACTAGCATAGAGAAATTAGCAGTGACTTTCAGATCAAAGGAGGATACATCTAGGACGTAGCATTTTTTTGTTTACTTTTTTTCAAACCAAATGGAGTTGTTGTTTTTTTCATCCAAAATATCCGATAAATTTATAACTTTACATACTATAACAATATTTTTTTGTAATATACAACTTTAAAAAATGAGGCTCACATGTGTATTGGAGGGAAAAGAGATAATTTATATTTGGCACAGCACGCGGCAGGATAAGTCACCACCTTCAATGTTATTCAGTGTCCACGGAATCCTGCTTGGGATTCTGAACAATTCCATGAGCTACGTAGATATTGGCGATTATCAATAACAGAAGCTTTTTTTTTCTTCTTTTAAATCCTTCTATAGATGTATAAAACAGTAAAGGCGTAACCGCTATTCGTTAAACCGTCTGATATTATTGTTAGGGACGCGCTATTGTGTAGCCATAAAGCCGTATGACAGTATTGTTAGGGAAACAGTACTCTGTATTGACAGAGGCGTTTGGTGGTATTATTTATAAGTTATATAGATGAAAACGTTTCTACGGCCAGTTCATCAGAATCGAAGCGGGTCGATTTTTATCTCGAGTAGGAAAGGTGTGAAAGAGCGTTTCAAAAATTGATAGTCCCGCAGCCTTCGATGACTCAATTAGTACTCTGCCTCTCTCAATAACCAATCAATCGATTGAACTCGGTGCACGGTGCACCGGGCCGAGTTGAGCCGGCTAATTGTGCGGACACTTGTGTTGTCGGTTTGCACTTCTGATGTTAAGTTCACGTTCGATTAGGCCTGCCAGGAGGAGGGAAGAACAAAACAGGCGCCTTAGAATCTAGTGGTTGAGAAAAGAGAGAGAGAGAGAGAGAGAGAGAGACAGAGAGACAGAGAGACAGAGAGACAGAGAGACAGAGAGAGAGACAGAGAGAGAGAGAGAGAGCAGTGTAGAAAGTTGAACTTGTAAAGGGCGTATGTGATACTTAACATTGTTTGTCTTTGCTGGAAATTGAATCAAGCGGGATATATGAAGGGCGTGTGACTAGTTTGTCCGAATTGCGGTTAATAGCGTCAGTCAAACAGATTAACAATAGCCTAACCGTTGTGTTTGCACTTTTGGAGACGGGGAATATTATGATCCGTAGTTTAACAATAGAATATAATTTTGTTACATGGAATTTTTTTTCTAATTAAGTCCTCACTAACAATAGAAGCACACTAATCAATACATTAAGTAATTTGCACTTTGCTTCCCCCCAAATCGCGAGCTTTTTTTTTTCTTTTTTTCGCCGCCACACCCATCCTTTGTGCTTTAATTGTTCGCGTATCTTTGTTGCTTGATTATTACAGTTACACAATGATATGTATACGTTGCTGCGAATGCAATTTTTTTCCATTTTATATGAATTAACCCACCCCTTCGTATCAAAAACTTCAAGTGCCGGGTGCATTGGACTTTTACGTCGATGTTTGAATTATTTTGTCATCTGTTGAGAATGACTTTTCAAATTATGTTTTTATATTGAACACAATCATAGTAGTATTGTGCTTTGCAATCGGCAGGCCTTAGTCGAGCTGACGCTAGTACGAGTATTTTTTTCTAACCTTTGGTTCAAACGAGTTCGCGCCAGATAACCCACCGGAAGGAAGTGGCCGGGCCGGTGTAATATCAGCTGGTAATCCTGAGGTGATCGGGCGGCTCAGGGTGCCGGTTGGTATTACACTGGTGCGTGTCCGCCATCCGCCATCCGCCCTCCCTCCCTCCCACCATAGGTCTGCGGGGATCTAGGCTGTAGAGTGTATACTATAGAAACTGTAGCAGCGTTGGTGGTGGTGGTAGGCGTGAATAGTCTATCAACCACACTCCTCCCCTTTGTTCTCAAAGTAATGAAACACAGGCAACCCAGCACAGCATTGAAGGAGGGAAAAAAATGAAAACATTGGCTTTTGTTTTACTTTGGGTTTTTTTTCCCCATTGTGAAATCGAAACGTCATAGAGAGGAAAAGCCCGACCTCTCTTTCTGTGTCCTTTTTTTTCTGGAGGCCATGGGCTTCATCATGAGTCGCGCCAAATGTGTTTTGTATTTCTGTTTGTTTGTTTTTTTTTTCCTTTTGTCCTTTTACTCTTTTCAGGAAAAAAATTGTTCTTTATAGGCTATTCCATCTATTATTTTTATATGAAAAAGTTATTGTATTGAATTCCAATTTTGTTTCATCTGTAATGTGAGGTCCGGTTTTGTTTCATCTGTATAAAGACCGCCTGCTGACTGTTGATTTTCAGTTTGTTTTAAACATTAATATAATAGTCTCTGATCTTTAGAACTACCCGAATTTTGGCATTGTTCGTCTTAGGTTGTTTGTAACCAATGCCACTTACTTAGCTACCTTACTATACTTAAAAAAAAAACACCTGGAAATCTAAAATGTTATTTTACCATCACATGGTCCATATCCAGTGAATGTCCATGCACGTCGAATAAGATGTGGGCGCATTAACAGTGATCTTTGTTTTGTCTTATGTAGTCTCATATTTCTTCTTAATCTCACATGCAATGAAATAATGGTTCATTAGTTTTATTTAAGTATTTTCATCCAGGACTGTGTTTACACCAACATTTAGTCATTGAATTTATTCTTGTATATCACATTCACTCTCATGTATGGTTCGTCCTCATTTATAGCATTGTTCATTGCCTTTGACTTTTACCAAAAGTTTTTCATTTCATACTTTTGAAGAAGAAATCATGTAGCTCGTCCTCATCTTACAAACAATATAACCTATTACACTAAACACCATTAACGTTGAATTTATATCTATTATACGTATTTTTATTTGCACGTTGGTCAAGGTTTAGTCATATACTGTGTTTGTTTGTGAAAAAAGGTTTATGGAATTATCAAGCAAGTTGTGGCTTAAATTGTTTTCATTTCAGCGATATTGTCCTAAAGGCTTTGCTTCTTTGTTTTACAATGATCACGTGGCAGTTTGACAAAGTGCATTTCACAAAGTTGCTTTTGCAGTTTCCAAGGCTTTCTGATTATTTTCACCTTAATTATTTTTTTTCGACTTTGTTTGATTTTTGCTCTATTAATATTTTTGATTTCTTTTTTTTTTCCTCCTGATTTAACAATTTGCCTGCTGGCCCATATAAACAGTTTTCTGTTTCGTATATTTTTATATTGAAATAATTAGTTAAACCCAGGCGAAAAAAAATTCCATCGATATGAATAACTATGAATTTTCTAAATAATTATACCAAGGCAATGCCTATCCTGATCAATGCCAAACAGCAGCAAATTGGAATTTTACCACTTTTGGAGCTCAATTCAGCAGTCATTTTGTGGAATGTGATTTGAAAAGAAGCCCCAACAAGGAAATCTTTTTTTTTCTTTCTCCCTAATTTTCGCTCAAGTTAAATCAACTTTAGAAGTTTCGGCAATCAAATACAGGAAAATGGATACTTTACAGCACCCAGACTTTTTATTTTATTTTTTTAATAACTTTACTCATGATTAATTACTGAAAGTTCATCGAAACAAGTTTGTCCACTATTTTTTATTATTACTATTATTGGTCTCTCTGAGCTGCTCCACCCCTTGTGCGGGCGCCAGTGTAATCTCAGCTGGTAATTCTGAGTGAGTGGACAGAACTCTACCTGAGTCTCAAAGTTACCAGCCGAGGTTACACCAGTGCCTCGCCGCTTGCCGCATGTGCCTGCCTGAACACACAAACCAACCCACTACTGCTGCTGCTGCTGCTGCTTTGCTTTTGCTTAAATTAAGGGTGCCTTGATTGTGATATAATTATCTTTGGTGTGACATGGTATTTTGTCTAACGTATTTTTTCTTCACAATAATGATTCATGCATTGCCTCAGGATTATACATAACGTATGCCATTAGAGGTATCCATCCAAGTTGAGATGCATGGATGGATTTTGTTGGGTCAGGTCATTGTGTCGTATCCTTGGAAGGGGTCTGTGTTTGTAACAAGTTGTATAATTCAATTTTATTTCTTTATCAAATCACTCATTTCGTAGCAAGTTGTATTGTTCAAAAAAATTTTTTTTAATCCAATCATCAATAACCATATTAATCGGGGGTTTGTGCATCGTATCTATTGTACATGAATGTCCTGATCGTTTGTTGTTATGTTGTTGTTTTCTTTAGCAAAATGTTTCATGTCCTCTTTGGTTCCTTTGTAATAAGTAGTGGTAATGAGTGCATGGATGGGGCTTTTACTGAACTACATCATTGTGCCGTATTCTAATTTGATACATAATACATATATTGTACCTTTTGTATCGCATCAAACGTCGTAGGTCAACCCTACATGACATCGGCTTAATGGTCATTAACGAGTTATATGGGTATTCTGTACTTCTAGATTAGGAAAAATTCACGCGAGCTTAGGTTCTGGGCTGCGCGTGTAACTTAAAGGGATACTTGTGGAATTCGTACAATTCATAGAACTTCCTATGGCAATGATGGTTCAAAGAATTCATAACGCGCTTATCCAAAAAATGGAAGCTTCCTTTAAATTTAATAACTTCAATATCGGGTCCATGTTACAGTCTTGATTTAGTGTTGCTGCTTATTAACCAAAGATAAATTCCCAGTGGCGTATATTTCCAAAAAATCGCCGGAAACGGAACGGACACATGGTTAATGTGGGACTTCTTGGGTCGGAAGCAGTTCGATAAAACCACAACCCTGTGAGGACTTAAGCTGGTCCCGTGCACTTCTTCTTTTAGTTTCTAGGTGTTTCCATGACAACGGTGCGTACCAAGGCCCCGAGATACCCTGTGGACACGTTCTAACGCTGCCACTGTTCGTGCTGTAATAGCAACACAGTGCAATGTCGCCAGAGGGTTTGGTTTTTTGCACTTCAATTATATAAATGAGGGACGTTTACATATACATTTCCTCCTCTCGCCTGAACCATCCCGGTTGCCGCGTTGGCAAACGATATCTAATGGTAACAAACAATTTCATCGAATTGAAGGCAATAAATTGGGTTTAACCCCTCTTACCCTAAATCACGCTAAAGCTGACACGGTGTGGTACATCGCTGGTTCGAAACCCACCCCGAACCAATTTTGTGTTATGAATTTACGGCCTTGCGTGCCGGACACAAAGTCGATATTCAAAAAGCTCAAAGATCAATCGATTTATCATTCAAACTTCTTGGGTCGATATTCTTACTTTCTTTCAAAAGGAAAGTAAAACAATAACAAAAAACCCACAGATCTTACAGAAAGCATGTCTCTAAGATACATGTACCGGCCTTCCGTCGTTGTGTGTCCATGGGTTAGAACAGTTACTATTGTTCTCATTATCATAATCGCCTCCTCCTACTCTTGCCTGAAAAGTTGATGAGGCTCGGCCGACCAGTCTAACGCGGTCCGTTGCGACTGTTGACTCGACATTGATCCGGACGGGGGGCAGGCGGGGTGACTATCGATCTATGCATCGTTAAACAATTATTGATTGCGAGCTCCCTGATCTTCACATTATCCCGGCTCCATACAGCTCTACCTTTTGTTTTGTTTTGTGTTTTGGCCACCTCTGGCTGGCCATTTCTTGCTCAAGTAATTATTGTATTGTCCTCCGAACCTGCATCGATGTTTTATGATGGTTTCTAGATCTATACACGCCGTTATCAAGTTGGATACTAATTTCATATTTAATATACTCAACAATAAAGGTACCTCTCATCAGTGGGTATTGTAGACGTGTTCTCGTGCAAACGAAGATCCACGTTAAAACGTGATTCGATTTTCGACTGTAAAATTTAATGACCAACAACAACAAAAATCGGTGATTGAAATGGCTTTTTCACTATTGGATTGCTCCGTGCACTGCAATCTTCAAGGCGTGTGGAGCAAGTCAAAAGGGATTTTACCGTCAGTGTGAAATGTGCATTATCTAGATATAGCATTCTCCTCATCCCAGGACAGTTGGCGTGAAGTTTAATTAACTTTGACATGTGGCTAGTCTGCATTCTGAGCAAGCTATGCAATTGCGCTTTTTTTTTCTTTAAATGAACAGCTGTGGTAGGCCTAGCAAGTAAATTATTTTAAGTTTAAAAATAAAGTTTACTGCAGTCTTCGATTTGGTTGCATTCCGTGGTGGTTTTCTTTCCTTCTAGTGATTGAGAAGTAGTAGAACTAGGTGTTATTCAAACCTGTTTGGTATTGAATCGTGGGAGCTTTCGACATGCTCGAAACTCATGACGACAGTGTTCGCGGTTTCAAAATACATTTCCAAAGATGTAGATTCAAATTTGCATTTGCACCATCATGTGTTTGTATAATTCATGGAGTTGGGGCTAGAGGATGTAGGAGGGGGAGAGGGAGAGAAAGAGAGAGAGAGAGAGAGAGAGAGAAGAGAGAGAGAGAGAGAGAGAGAGACGACCTCCCCCTTCTTTTTCCAAATACACACGCCTTTGTTTAATCGCGGTCATACACGTCCACTATATGCGACCCGCGAGACAGCAAGTAAAACTGTCCCACTCTCTTATTATGAAAATATTGATGTCGGTGGTAAAGGATATGCGATATGTGAGAAAGTGTGTAAGTGTTCGTGGGCTGGTGTTTTTGTATCAACCGGTGTTCACAATAGGGCATTTTCCATTAGGCTCTTAGATATATTCGGTGCGACTATGGAACCTTCAACAATCAATATTGTGTAGCTAGTGGGTGGAATATATCTCTTTCTCTGGATGTCTCGCACTTGTTTTCTCTCTCTCTCTCTCTCTCTCTCTCTCTCTCTCTCTCTCTCTCTCTCTCTCTTCCTCTCTCCGTTTCTTGTAATATAAAGCAGGATGTCGATGCCTGTTTTTTCCTCTTCAATTAGAACAATGTGTGATACATTTCATCGATCAGAAAAAAAATTCTGAAATTCACATCAAGATCTCTGTGTTCTGATTGGAAGTGTGAAAGTAAATTACGATAAATTTTAGAAAACGATAGCCTTTTTTTTTTCTTCTGCTCTGTTATCAGGCTACAGGTAGATTATAGTTTTTCCTGAACAAGCCTCAGTTTCGCTTCTTCAGTTTGCCAAAGGAGATAGCTCGGAATGAAGTGTTCATGGTGTGTACAAATATTATTAGGCCTATTCATTCCACCGTCAGAAGTGCTTTCAGGAAGGAAAAAAACGTAGGAATTCTTGGAAATGATCGAATTCCCAGGAAAAAACCGCTATGGGGTCCACTCCTCGCTACGCTGTTCCACAGTCAATCATACTTTAGTAAGTCTAAGACGAGGTATTTATTATTATTAGCATTATTATTATTATTATTATTATTATTATTA
>RQTK01001171.1:20597-53001 GCA_003991915.1 Elysia chlorotica | reverse complement strand
TCTCACTCGTGCTCTGTCTCTCTCTCTCTCTCTCTCTCTCTCTCTCTCTCTCTCTCTCTTTCTATCTCTCTCGCTCACTCTGACGAGAGAAAGCTTTTACTTTGCTCTGCCATAGGATGACGTCCCTCCTGGTTCTAAAGTTGAAGTATAATAATACAGTTAACAAATAAAGAGCCTGTGTAGCTTGCCTTCCACTGTCTTATAAGCGGAGGTAAAATAATTATTTCTGTGGTCTTAATATTTTTATAAGCGTGATTCAAGAGATACAGGCAACATGCCACGTATAGACATTTAAAAGTTAATACATTATGAAATTGGTTGTATTGTGTTGTACCGGATCTATGTAGCGTTCAGCATAATTAATTCACCTGCAAACTTAGTTTACGTAGTGGACCCCGCTCTATGTGCCCTACTGATTTAATAAGGTTGTGTAAATACATGTACAGTCGTGTGCCTAGCCAGCGCTCTGTGGTTTTAAATGTGCGATTCAGCATTAAAGTTTAAGGCCTTATTTATTGTTTCCGAGGAGGAGTGGGTATTAGTTGGTCAGTATTAATTACGTATAAACTAAAAGAAGTTTTATTAGATCAAATTTCACACCGCGTTATATTAGAGGAAGGCAAAGACAGGCGCATCGCATGCTTTAGCTGCAATTACTACGTTTAACTATTTCCTAAAAATGAGTCTTTATTTTTTACAATAATAATGTGCGTTTAAATCCACATGTATTGTAAAAATGGCTCGTTTCTTTTCAATTTGGAGTGCTTTGGGTTCGCAAGTAGATAATTAAAAGGTGCGTATGAACAGCCGTGTTCGTTTTGATGGGGTCTTTCCGCCCTGCTTTTCTATTAAACTCAATAAATTTACTACACACTCGTTTACAAGCTTGTTTTCCCTCATGTGATCCGCGCTTTTGGGTTTTTCAGTAGACATAAAGCTTCCTGCATCTTGTACTATGGCATAGATCTCGTACTAATAATTATTTTTGGTGGTTGTTTAAACACCGCGTTCCCGCTGGTACTGTACAATCATGAAGGTGGTGTATTCAGTTCACCCAGTGCCATAGCGCAGGCCAGCGCTTTAGGCCACAATGGGCGGACGTGTTGGCCATCTACCCGTGTCATGTCACTCAAGTGTCGTATTGAGCGGCCGCTCTTGAATGAATTATCGAGTGAGCCTCTTGAGTGTCCGTCTCATTGGTGAGAGAGAGAGAGAGAGAGAGAGAGAGAGAGAGAGAGAGAGAGAGAGAGAGAGAGAGAGAGAGAGAGAGAGAGAGAGAGAGAGAGAGAGAGAGAGAGAGAGAGGGAGAGAGAGGCACAAAGGGGGTATGTATATTTTAGTGTGGTGGTCACAAGTTCATCGATTGTTTTTTCGCCTGCCTGCCTGCCACACACACACACACACACACACACACATACAGTTACACACACATTCATTAATGGACGTGTCAAACCAAACACGAGCGATCCGGTGTGTAATGCCCATTGCCCTCATCCTGTGGCCTATAATATACAGCTCTCACCTCGACCCACTCAGCTACCCCGGATCTGTTGCTAGCAATTAATGCAGGGATCACAGATGGCTAATAATAGAAATCTGTGGCAGGGATAAAGGTTAAAAGGACCCCGTCTGCAATGGAGGACCGGAGCAAGGATTTGTCTAGACACCCCTTTAATATGTTCGACCTTGGTCTCTGACGTCGTTTTTCTTTCTTGGATCAACGAACCAATTCATTTTTCTCACCTCGACAGAAAAGCAAATTTATTCAAGTTCATGAGCCGGATTGAGTAAACTAACCTGAACTCGGTCGCCACCCGTCCCTTGGTCCCTCTTGCCAGTTGCAAATCTGGTCTGGTCTCCGGGCTCTCTTTCTCTCCATTACCATCACCATTATCGTCATGTGCCGTCCAATACAGTATAGTTTGATTAAGACTCTCCGAATGAATCCTGCATTATACACATGGCGGTGTGTACAAAACCTTAGCCCGACTTTACCGATGCATAATTACTGTGTCTATCATTCCATGCTACCCGGGGCGTGTATAGCGGATCTATGTAATTACCTGTAATCGTATGCACCTTTTTTTTAATTTTCTAATTTAAACAATTGTCCCACTTCCGTCACTGTGTATGTTCGGGGCATGTCTTAAGAAGAAAAAAAAATTAAAATCCTGGTTAGTTTGAAAGTCATGTTGGGTGTCTTCGAAAGCTCATGCACTTTTCCATTTTGGGTGTGCCTCGCTTGCTGTTGTGTCCTTCCTTAGCTATTAGCTGTTACGTCCTGTTCATTTATACGCTGTACTAATTAAGGTGGTTGTGCTGGTGTTATCGAGATTCTTGAAACCACAGTGTCTAACACTAGAACAGACGGTCATGTCTACTACGGGAGATCAACGTAGGCCCCACTGGTCTGATCAAATCGTGGGGGTCCAGGTGTGAGTATTACTTCAGGTACTGAGTACTAACCCGCGTTTCAGTACCTAATGTGATATTCTTACCTTGGCTTCCCACCGCATCACAGATCGTCCTGTTCTGGGTTTCATACGGAGATGGATCCCCAGCTGAAGGAACCGTTTCACATGACGATAAATAATTACTGTAGTACATGTATGACTTACTGGGTAAGTTCACGGATTGTATATACATGTACGTGTATTACTGTGTTATAAAAATTTCATGAATCTGATTTTACTCATGTATCTGTCCTTCTAATTTTGAGGTTAACCAAAATTTCTTTCGTCTCTAACACGCGATGTTTTCTCTTTTTTTATCCATCCACACGCGCCATCCCCATTACCTACTGTCCACTGTTCGGATTAACAGTACAGCTGCGGGAACAGGCTCTCTATGCTGCCGAAGAGGAGATACGGAAGCTGAACTCTTCCACAGAAGCCAAGGTTGACAAGTGAGTTGGTTAAAATGGTTTACCGTATATATGCGGGGTCATCATAGAAATAGTATAATGTCACTGGATGAGACGGACGTTTCTGGTATCCTCGCTTTATGTTGGTGTGTGACAGCACATGTATAAAATTGTCACATGTTAATCTTGGGAGGGACCCGTCCTCTATAAAACCTCGTTGCTGACAGTGGACATTAATAAATGTACAGAGCAACCAACTTATCAGCACTATATCTTGCTTAGCATAGTGACTTTTTAAGTGCCTTAATGTCCATCTATCATGGGCATATTGGTTTAGCATCTTTCCCAAAGGCAAGAAATAAACAGTTCAGGCCTGGCCAATCATTCCTAATCTTCAACCTGTACTTGGGTTTAATGGTTATCTTTTGCTTTGGGATCTTTTTTTATTAGCCCGTTCTGACAAATACAGAAGCTACATAGCTTTGAATTTGCTTGAAGTTCAATGTTCCCTTATCCAGTTTCCAAGTGACTGAGAGATTGAAATTTTAGCTGTCAGGTGTATATTAAAATGATTCAATCTGACAATACAATAAAATCATAGAGATAGTATATGCCCGGGTTTTATGTATGGATTTGCACACATTGTTCTATTTACTTTTCACTTTTCTGCTCAGACTGAGTGTGAGAAAAGAAATATGTTCGGGTTTTGTGTGTGATTAAGAAAAAATACAAGTAAATATTTATTTGTAAGAATATTTTTAAAGTGAAATTTAAAGCTATACTTTCTTTAAAAAATGTCCGAAATTGTATTTCTTTAAATTTGTTTTCCCTTTATTGTGCACTTTTTAATTCTCAAAAAAAAAAAACTCCTGTATCACGTTTTTTAAAGATGATTTGAATCTCATCTATATATAAAAAATGATTGTTTACTACTTTTGGTCTCTCCTTTGATTTATCAGGACCCTGATGCACAACATGGTAATGACTTGGTTGACATCGCCAGAGAACAAGCGATCAGAGATAGTCAACTTGATTGGCCATGTTCTCAGCTTTTCTTCAGAAGACTTCAAAAAGGTAGGACTTAACAGTTACACTGTTTTCATCTATTGCAAAACGAATATTTCATATAGTGCAAGAGTAAGATTATAATAACGGTCTTGTTTTGAGACCCTACGATAGTCTATTACAATGAACTGGAAACCTGCATATAACTGACTAACTGTGGTATTGTTCCTGCTTTATATTTTACATGTATTTTAGTTTTGCAAGAGAGAAATGGGCGTCGGTTTTCACAAGGCTGTGATCCTATACTTTGCTGGATATTCTTGATCCCCTATCTTTGATTTTTTTTTAAATTGAGGCCATTTGAAAAATAAAGGAAGACCTCTCTGTGACTAACTATGCGACGTTATGAGACAGATTATGGATATATGACAGTTGCTTTAGGTGGATTTATATCCCTAAAATATTGCATAGATTCTTTAAACGAGACAAAAACTACTGTCGAACAGATTCATGTATCTGGTTGCATGCCGTAATAAATACCAACCCCATTATTGTTAGTCTTACTCATTTTAAATTTCCCCTTGAACGATTAATAAATGATCATCTTAATCTCTTATTAACTTTAAAACATTATCGCAATGGTCTCTTCTTAGTTTCATATTATCACAAACTCTATTCCAGAAGGTCCGTTCTTATTTCTTTTCTTTTTTTTTTATTGTATTGTCAGATTGAATTAGCCCAGAATCACGGCGGGCTCCTCTCTGGCATATTCCGCCGGCAGCAACCACAATCTCCGCATGGGACACCAACAAAGGGCGCAGCAGACACTGTGAGTAACACTTTCACTGCACTGTTGAATTTTGCTTAGGCACTTGCTTTCAGTGATGCCAATTTTTAAAATAAATTTTAGGATTTTCAGTATAGAAAAAAAAGTTTGCAGGTCATAGTAATGTTCTTTTTTAATGGTTAAGGAGTTATGTTTCGTGATTCTCTGTGATATGCCACTTTACTTGCAAGATGTTTAAAAGAACGGAAAAAAAGTACAAAAATAATGATTCAGTTGGCATCACTCTCCATTGCATTGTCAATTTTTATTATTTGTCAACATTTTGTGTGTGAGTGGGAGATGCGGAGATAAGGTTCTTATGAGACATTTTGACTTAAATGGTATTTTTTTTTTCCTCGTTGAAAAAAGGATTTTTTAAATATGTATAAATGAATTGTTTCTAAAATGAGGTGTATCTTATATGTCTCCAAAATTTCACACACTCTTGTCCCTATTTTTTTTTTAGTTATTCTTGCAGCTGTTTGTGGTATTTTACTCAAATTTAGTATATGAATTGATATATTAATTAATATTATGTTTATCTGATCTCTTTCAAACATTTCTTACACTGTGTTGTTTATACCTGCCGTATAGTCGTTCTCTCAGCTGTCTCTCAAATTCAGTCTATGATTTGATATTCAGTTTCTGATCTCTCTTTCAATCATTCATTTTTTTACCCTGTGTTGTTTTTGTTTATTCCTCTATGAGTTGATATTCTGTCTGTGATCTCTTTCAATCATTCATTTTTTACCATGTTGTTTTTGTTTATTCCTCTATGAGTTGATATTCTGTCTGTGATCTCTTTCAATCATTCATTTTTTTACCCTTTGTTGTTTTTGTTTATTCTTCTATCAGTTGATATTCTGTCTGTGATCTCCTTCAATCATTCATTTTTTTACCATATGTTGTTTTTGTTTATTCCTCTATGAGTTGATATTCTGTTTCTGATCTCTCTTTCAATCATTCATTATTTTTTTTTACCCTATGTTCTTTTTGTTTCTTCCTGCTATAGTCGTTCTCACAGCTGTCTCAAATTCAGTATTTGAATTGATATTCTGTTTCTGATCTCTCTTTCAATCATTCATTTTTTTACCCTATGTTGTTTTTGTTTATTCCTGCTATAGTCGTTCTCACAGCTGTCTCAAATTCAGTATTTGAATTGATATTCTGTTTCTGATCTCTCTTTCAATCATTCATTTTTTTACCCTATGTTGTTTTTGTTTATTCCTCTATGAGTTGATATTCTGTGTCTGATCTCTTTCAATCATTCATTTTTTTACCCTATGTTGTTTTTGTTTCTTCCTGCTACAGTCGTTCTCACAGCTGTCTCAAATTCAGCATATGATTTAATATTCTGTTTCTGATCTCTCTTTCAATCATTTATTCATTTTTTTACCCTATATTATTTTTGTTTCTTCCTGCTACACAGTCGTTCTCGCAGCTGTTTGTGAGCTTCCTGGAGCGAGAGTCGTCCCCCCCTCCCACCCCGGTGCGCCTGCCCGCAGAGGCGATGGCGGCCGAGGCCCAGAGCAGGCAGCAGAGGCAGCCGGCCTTCAACCCATTCACGGCGCCGCTCCACGTCACGCACGATGGGTTTTCAGGCGGGGGTGGCGCTGGTGGCAGATTCGGCGACGGGTTTCCTTCGTCAGGCAGGGCGCCATCGTCATCCTCATCTTCCCATCGTCACCATCACCCGCTAATGTCGCCAGACTCGTCGTTCACGTCGTCCGCTCTCTTCACCCCAGTGTTTTCAACGAGCGCAGCGCGGTCTGCAGAAAGCGCGATTCTTAAAGATGTGCTGGGCGACAGCAGGTGACCCAGACTTTAAGTCTCTTTTTGAAGACCACTTATCATCCTATCCATCCCCTTGATTGACTTGAGAAGTTGATGCTTCAAGAGGGGTGCAGGAGTGAACAATGAAATACTTATCAGAGATATTTATTAAACCTTGTTATTTTTACTGCAGCTTTTGATTGTTACTGCTTAAGTCGCATGATATAATGATAGCAAAAGTTGCGCGAACCTTGATTTAAATCCTGAATGGTTTTGAGTTTTGAATGGAGACTGTGTAGAGCATTTTGATTAAATTATTTGACAAAATGTTGTGTTTCTTACCTGAAAATTGTTTTGATTGGAGGTATTTTATTATAACATTTTTTTTTTTTGAAACACAAGTTTCTACTTTGTGACTAGTTTAATAGTTCAAAGACTTGAGCCAAAATGAGACCCCAGCCATTTTTTTTTTTTTTTTTTCCAGTAAAATATAGAGGCTAATTGCTTCTGTCATCAATATGCTGATTGCTGCATGTAATATTAACCAATCAGGCTGTGACACATATCCAAGTTCTATGAGTGTTTTGGCGTGCAAATAAAAATACAATCTGAAGAAGAATGTAATTTTCACATGAATGCTAGAATTTGCTTTACAACTTGTTCACTGACAAGTATTGACCAAGGCTGTTTTTCTATGATGGATGTCTGTAAACAGATTAATTCTATCTCTTTCACTTGTTGGCCTTGTAATAAAGGATTCCAATACCGTAGACAAGCTTATTAATTAAATTTAACTATGCAAAATAAGTTATAGATTCATTGATAACATTTTTCAATGTTTATGTAAGTTGGTTTTATGTTGGTATTTTCATTATTTGATTCTTAAAGCAACTTAACATCATATAGCATTGGTTGTAAAATATAAAAAAGAAAAAGGTTATCCTTGTGTTTTGAACCATTCAAAGCATTTCTTAAAACTTAGATTTGGGGTTAATAGTTAAAAATGTGACGATTTGCTAAAAGGATGGAAAATGTTTTTTAGTTGCTTAGTCTATTGATCAAAGTAGTAAGCAAACTATAAAAGAAACATTTTAAATTTAAAACGAAAAAATATGCACACAGAATACAATGAAATCTGTAATAAATTATAAGTGAAGTGTGTCATGTTCTCTGTGCAAGATCTAGTGTTCATACACATAGTTAATTAAAAGAAATCTTAAAACGATGTATGTGGGATTATTGTGGATCATTCTGTTATTTCTCCACATATGCATGTGTAGTGATTATTTATGCACACATACATTGTTTTAGTGGGACTTGGTGATACATTACAAATAGCAATGTAATTTAAAAGTGATATTATTGTACAGAAGTGTCACACTCACAAAAGATGGAGAAAAAACACATTCCTTTCTCATTACTGTTTAAACATGAAGTCCACAAATACTTGTTTTTTTTAATGCTTTGAAATCTATCTTTGTGTTTTGTTTATTTTTTTTTCCTTTTCCCTTCTCCCTTTCTGAAATTAATATTCTGAATTGTTTTATACTCTATCCAATACACAATAGTAAGGTGATATGGTGAAAATTGGAATTGGAATTGGAAATAACAGATGTTAAGAGGGCATTGCGCACACTGTAAATAAGAAACTTCTCTTGTAAGAAACTGACAGCTCAGGTCTTTCTCATGTCCTATGTCTAGTTCTCCCTTTACGAGAGCCAGAGGCAGATACCATTAATTTGTAAGTGACAATAAAATAATTATGACTCAAAATATTTTATGTGTGGACTCGACTGATGTTGTATGTGTCCAAGAAAGCTCTTTTAATTCATGAGGCTTTTTTAAGAAAATGTTTTTCATTTCCTTTATATCTGATTTGAAATGAAGACGAGAGTTATTAAAGCAGCTTTCTTGCATTTGGGGAAAGCACAAACTTTTTATCAACACATTCATGCAAACTTATCAAAAAATCTAACTCTGAGAGTAAAATCAAACAGGTCATAGTTTTTAAGAACACAAACAGATGAACACTCGGGCTTTATTTTGTTTTTTAATAAATGCATTTATTGACAAAAAGTGAAGCTTGGAACATTGCTACCATTGTATAACAATATTATTTTATTACATAAAACAAGTTGTGAAAGGTTACTGAAAAAGAACTTTGTCATTCATCTGCCCCGAGATGATCATCTAGTTTTATTCCCACTATTATTATTTCTCAAGAAATGTGTTACAAAAGAAAAAGTATGAACTGCAAATACTCCAAACAAAAATCTGAACAAAGAGGAAAACTATTGTGACCCATTGAGGACAACAGTACCATCAGATTCACTGAATGGCAAATTTTTTTTAAAGGTGACTGATGAGATTGTGAGGATTTTAGGTTACAGATGTTCCCGAAAGAAAACTTTTATTTAAAAAAAAACTAGGAAAACATATGGCACAAATTGCATCTGAATTGATTAAGCCAATATTACAAAAAGAAAAGAAAAAGCCTGGATACTATATTACACAAGATGGTATGATTGAGCTAGGTTAACTTATAAGTTAATGTTCTTTACAAATTTGTCAGTGAAACTCCTCTAACAAATTAAAATAAAACCCAGTGCGTTCAGCATAAAGTTGGCCACTACATTATTATCTACAAAAATTATGTAGGATATCTTATTGGCCTGTTACCCAGACATAATTATTACAAAGATTTGATATATTATCACAAAATGGTGACTAAAATTTGTGTAAAAATTAATGTATCTGACATTGAGGATTGCAGGAGGGAACAGGTATATCAATTAATAGCATTCTGACCTGCGATAATACCTTATACAATTGAAGTGATTTAAGACAGGTTAGCCAAAATGTACCTCTTAACAAATGCACCTCTTCTTGACTAAAATCTTAGTGCCATTAACTTATCTGAGGCAAAGAACAATTATTGAAGAGCGTTTATCTCAAAACTTAGTTCAGTGAAATCTAAAAAGTTCTGAGAAATAGCAAAAAAATGTTGGCAGAAACTGCATAACGATGATTTTGTAATTTTCAATTGGTCACATCTTCAAGTTTCATCCTATGCTTTGAATCAAAACAGTTTAAGAACATTTGAAAGTGAGGTGATGAAATCAACCAATTGAAAAGTACTGCAGTTTAATTATATCAAAACCTGGATAGATCCAAGTTAAAGGGGGACTGGGGGTGCTCCAAATGAATTTCTGGGACTGCAATGCACATAACTTAATTGCCATCAAGCAACAAAATATTTACTGACAAGCCAAGAGAATGAATCATTAGATTTTTATGTGAAAATTGAAATTCCCACGGACTCAGATTTTTAGGAAAAATTCAAAGGTGCTATTATGCTGTACAATTGAAGAGGACTATTTGTTAAAGGAATGTAGTTAAGTAATTTCTTGAAGCGAAATGAACATTTAAAAAAAATCATAATGTGAAAGCTGTGATGCCAACCTAAGCATGCATGGCACTTAAGAGCATTGAAATGGTTGATGCATTAATCCATGACATCTGAGGAGTAATTAAAATTAACCAAAATGTACCTTGACCCATTGTGTAGTGCAGGTTTACACAATATAGCCTATATAGTGCTGACATTGGACGTTAAGTAACTCAACTCAACTGCAGGTTTACAATTCACTGTACAGTTTGTAATTTGTTTCATTGCTTTGTGGGGTGATTACAATAAAATATAACACTTACAGTACAAACTTCTCATTGCCGCTATTAGACTTCATTAAACTGGAGCATGTTGTAATTCAATAAAGACTGTAAAATCTGTTCAAGTTGTAATTCACATTGGTTTATAAGAAAGAAATCTTGTCAAAAATGATTTTGAATCTTTTACCAGGAAGCAAACTAAACAATTTAAGTTGAAATCCACACAAGTTATATAGGCAATTTAAACTAATCTAATTAAAGGAAAGTTTCCAAGCTGAAATCAATTAATGGAAAAGATGAAGGAATAGTAAACAGATGGAAGTCATAAAACAAAAACTTTATTACATTAGCTGTAAGTTGCAAAAATGTATCACATCAATTCATTAATTTACATTATGTATTTACTCAAAGTTTGTGATAAATTGTTTGAAACGACCAGACAACCAAAAAATGGTAACAAAAATTAATGAAATTTAAGAATACAGTTACACCAGCAAATGAAAAAGAAGTAGACATTCTAAGACATGCAAAGAAGGGAAAGAGTGACCTATATTTGTGTCAAGTTAGATAAGCACATAATTATAGTAATCAACTGTAAGCAGTTAAAGTATACTGCGCGACCACAGAAATAACCTAAATCAATTGTTTCAAAGATTTACTATACTAAATGACCCCCAAAAGTATCTTTTGCTTTCAGTGGAATTTTTAACCGCAACCATTGTTCTTGTCTCTTTATTAATGTCACTGTTTCAACAATTGAACTCTTACCCCTCTAAGCTTTGAACTGCTTTTTGCTTTGGTCTGAACTTTAGAGTATTATAGCAGACCACAGAGCAGAAACTAGACATTTTATTAAAGAAAAAGATGATAGTGCAGTGCAATTAACCTTTTAAAAGAATATACAGAAGCACCTCAATATCAAAGACAAGAATTTTTTTTTTTCAACATGAAAAGAACATTTTGTTTCTTTTTTTTTCCTCTATATTTTACGTTATATCAGGGTGGCTATCCAAACAATCAGCAACAGGTTTTAGTAGAGAGATAACGGAGGCGTGAAATTTTCCAACATGGTAAATAAATCTTAACTGTTGTTGATAAAAACTAGCCTTATATATACTTAAAGGAAAAAATGCTCAATCATTTGATTGGTCAACTAAATCTACAATTTAATGACAAACCAGTCATCCCATCTTACGCAGCAGCATGAACTAACTTAATGATGCAAAATTCAGTCACCTCTATCTTAGAATTGGACTTTCAACTCTAGACAAATAGTAGTGACACAACTCTTCTCATGAACAATGAATACAATGTCAAGGTACCGCAGTCAAGGAAATATCAGAAAATTGGAGGTGGAGCATGGAAAAAGAATAATTATTGGTAGGTCTGTCATGGATACCTGGCCATAGCTAAATGTTGACTATTCTTAAGTCAGGTTGGAAAATATCAACTTAGTACCAATATGCATTGTCTTGTTGCTCTAATCCATCCAAGCTAAAGAATAATAGTAAATAAGTATCCCGATAAAATGACATGTGACAATCACAATTGCAATATCTGTTTAATATAACAGAATTCAAAACTTGAGACTAGAGTGTAAACCAAGAGCCTGATTGATCAACAACAAATGATATTTATGTCAATAGTCATAACTCCTGATATTTTTTGTTTTCCTGCAAATGAAAATATCAGCGAAACACTGAAGAATTTTTCTGTAAACTGTAAAAAGATAATAATTATGTGAATACATAGAACTTACACAAAAACATTAAAACCATAAAATGAGATTCTGTGTAGCCAAGACTGTTCTTAAAAATGATCAACTGCATTTATTCTATGACTGCCTCATTAGGAGAAATTTCCATTGTTTGAGCCACATCAACTAACAATAAAACTACCATGATGTATATTTCTACTCTTTGCTAATAGTGTTCAAAACAGGAATTTAAAATCATATCAGAGTAGCAAAGTATACAACATTTGCACATGAAACAAATGTAGTTTTTATCACTCTATTTACCTGAAAGGACTACAGCTTCATTATGGAACTTATGACTGAAATCAGTTCCCCAAATTACAAACATTATTTTTATTTAATTTAGTATCACAATGTAAGGATGCAAAAATTGCTGAGGATCATGAAATTTTAGAACTCGTTGACATAATTTTGGAAAGGTAAGGCACAGAAATAGAATCAACAGTGATAAATTATTAAACTTTCATTTGCCTCATGACAGGAATAACACACAAAAAATTAATGTATATACAACAAAAATGCTCTATCTTGCTTCTCTTCGCAAAAGTTATGAGAGAACTCAATGTATCTCTTAAAGAAGTCCAAGTCAGTAGAAAAAACACAGAGTACATGTATATATACATTCGTTTTTGCTCTTTCTGGTTGTTTTGTATATCTAAAATCGCGGTTATCAGCATAACTTAAGACAATATAAATTTATTGTTCTTCATTGAAAATGTTGGGTTGTTTGTTTTTTTTCGTAAAGTTACACTACCTAAGGCGTTTACTTTCTGACACTAAATATACCATTTCAACATTTTCTTATATCACCTTTGTTTCTTTTTTTTTTCTTCTATCAGAGCACATGTAAAAGAAGAAAAAATTCACAGTGTCTACTTTTCTTAAGATAAATGTTTTTGTATCTTCAAGGTTATATATTTATAAATCCCAACAACACAAGAATTATTATCTGTATCTTCTGAGGTTAAGGACACCACAAATACCAGGTCAACTATTCACCGTTTCAAACATTTTGCTACTTTTGCGGAATGTAAAATTTAAATTGTTTTGTTGTTTTTTGCAATCAGTGTTAAGTCTGGTCCTGATTTATGGATTCCTATGGTTTTTGTAGAGAAAATCCAACTCAACAAGATTATTTGAGACTTAGTTTCCTTTTTAACTTATTTTTGGCTCTTGCACGATTTTCGTATATGCACAGATGTGATCCGTATGTACAATTCACAACTGTCACCTGAGTTCCTCCAGAAAAAGCTTTACTATCAATTTAAGAGATAACGTTAAATCCGTTATTTTCTTTTTAAACTTTAACTATAGCTCCAACCACCTGAAAATTACATCTGGGTTGTTTTGAAACATAACAGAGTAAATTCTAGTACAGTATCCTCTCTAAAGACTGCACAAAAATTCTGATAAACAAGAAGAACTGAAACACAGTAAGGTGCTTTATATTACAATGGTTCTGATCTAATTACGTTGAAAGATTTTGAGAGAAGTAAGCACTCAAAACAAAAATAGCAAGTTTTCTTCTAATTACAGGGATGCACAATGATTGCTGTGAGGATTTGAAAGACTACATGAAGGCAGGCAGGTTCCATGAGAATGTGTGGGCAAAGGATCAGAAGTTAATAATAATTGTGAAGAAACAAACAGAATTTAAGTGTTGCAGCACCCAGCAGTTGTTGTTTTTTTAATCAAACATTCTTTTTTTTTTTTTTATAGAAAACACATTTTTAAACTTTCTAATTCACAAATTAGCACCAAGTCCACTTTACATGAAACCATAAAAAAGATTGCAAGTTGCCTCTAAGAAATTGTGCTGGATGGAATAATACAAAGTAATGAAAATGTATCATTTTCTGACACCAATCTCATGGAACCTGCCCATATGAAACAAAATAACATGCATAACGAAACATATCATCATAAATCGATTTAAAAAAACATTACATTAAAGTTGTTAACAGATTTTTATGAAATGAAATACACTTGGGGCAAACATTCATAGATTCGAATCCCTTTTTTCATGGAACAGGATTGCATACATAAAACATAAAACTATATGATATTCTATGAGGAGTAGCCCAAGAAATAGTTTTCCTGAGAAAAAGTCCATGACCAACAGAGTGGTGACAAAAACAGATGACAAACCTATTTGGCATATTTTGGAATATATGGCAAAAAATTAAGATCATTCTTTCCACACTAATCCAAACATTTGATTTTAGGGTCCATTCTGAACCAAAAAGTATTTGCATGACATTTTGGGTTTTTTCTTCACCAAATCAAAATCTGTCTGCAGCTTATATCATATTATTTCCACAAATACAGTCATTTTATAAATAGATAAATGCACATCAGTGCGATATAGAGATGAAGTGATTTATTGAAAGCACCAAATTGAACACTGCGCTCAAACTTGAACTCTGACTTGAGCAGCTTTTCCCTGGGAGAAACAGCTCTTCTTTCGAAGTCAGTCAGGCGGAGGATGTGTAAAAATACCAGCAGTCGGGAAACTGGACAAATCAATTAATATCAATACCAAGATAAGACTTCAAAAGTATGCTACTTTGCACAGCTCTTTGATTCATTTGACTACAAGCCTCAATATCAGTGTTTCCTCTTGTGAAACATTCATTGCAAGCTATCACAATTTGATCAATGAGCTTCTTATAACTCAATTTAGTATGACGTCAATAATACTGAGCACAGAGAGCAAGAAGCCAACATCAAGAAACGACACAGCTGCACTTGGTTCTGGACGAGTCGGCTGGTAAAGTCCGTCCCCTGCCACTGCGACCGTTCCTCCACCGCCTGCTGTGATACCTGCGAGAAAATGCCATGTCGTCCTCTGCATCGTGCACCTTGAAGTGTAAGAACGATTGATCATCAGCCTCAGAAGACGAGCCCGACAACGGCACCTTACCTCTCCTGGAATCATCACTGCTGTCGCCGGACCTCGAGCTGACTGCGACAGACAGCATGCTCCTGGGGCTCCGGTAGTTGGAAAACTTGCGCACACACTCCCTGACGTAGTTCTCATACTGAAGATCCAGCTCCCTCGCGGCCGATATCTGCTCTAGCCGGGCTGGAATCTCCACAGCCCTGGCACACTCCATGGAGCACGCCCAGTGCTGGAACGGCACGCAAGTGTTGCCCAGGTAGGGATTCTTGAAGGTTATCACTTTGTAGCCTGGGGGGTCATGTGGAGAAAGTGATAAATGAGGAATTTTTTAATTGATGATAATTGGATTGAGTTAAAAATCACAGTGACAACAATAAACAAAAAACAGGTGGCATTATATTGTTATCTTTAAAACATATGTCTATGATGAAAAACACATAAAGGGGAAATATAATTGAATAAGGATGTAATTCATCAGGATATGGTATTGCATTCTATGTGCCACAAGCACAGAATAGTCTGTCCAAACCATGCTAGACCTGTGGCGGGCATGTGGGTCAGCAGGGTCAAGGAATCAGCAATTACCAATTTGGCAAAAAAATCTATGCATCAAAGTTTTCAATTTCTACCAATTATTCTTCTGATCAGCTTTTAATGTGAAAGCAAAGATCCTTTTTAAGGTGACAGCCTCAAATTCAACGTTCATATATTGAAATAAAAAGGAAATTTTCTCGTGCAAAAGCTTATTGAGTTTTATAGGAAAATACGAAAGATTACTTATGCTTGAAAGCTTTACAAACAAAACAATACTGGGAAGATATGACTCTTCTAAATCAAACAATTTCAGAAAAACTGGGTGTATCATAAGAATATAATTCTTTCCTGTTTGTGCTTTTCAAATACTGTCTCAGTTTAGAGATGCAATGTAATAAAACGATGGCAATTTTAATAAACTTTTGTGTGATCAAAGAAAGCAAAAGGTTTATCAGAGGTAACTAACCGTACAAGCAACACATACCATTTCTATTGGACAAACATGCTGTATTGCAGTTATGGCAAATGTTGAATAAGCTGTAGATGTCTGCAATATAGTCTTTAAGGACAGGCACTACATTTTGATCCTGGAAAAAGTTCTGTTTCTGTCCAATGATTCCTTTCGCAGCCCAAAACTGCAAACTCTCATATTGTGAATAGTTCTGGGGGGAGAAAAGATTGAAAATATAAAATATGGTCTAAAAAGCTAAGACATCAGGAGTGCATAAAAAGTAAAGTCAAAACTGAAGATATAAAGATAATGTTAAAAGATCATGATGGATCTTAAATACACCTACAGACATATTTCTTTCATTTAAGAAATCTGTTGGAGTTTTTTTCGCCCAAGATGTGTTGGAAAAAATGTAGACTAATACAGTTGAATCTGTTCAAGATCCTTGATGGCTTTATTTTATTAACTATCTACAAGGCGCCAATTCCGTCTTTTGAGTCTTAGGGTACAATAAACTTTGAGGCTGTAACAAGGAGGTTTGTCTTAAGTGAATTCCACTGTATTTTCTTTACCTCTTTTTTGTTTAAAAAACATGTTAAGATTAATTCAAGTTAGAATACTTGTAGAAAACTTGCTTCGCTTTAACCAAGCTCCCTATTGGCTTTCTCCATTTTAAATTTTTCATAATTTTACTAAGAATCAATTGCAGATGCTATCTTTTCTGTAAAAAATAAAGGTACGGATCTGATTTGCTAGATTAAAATTTTTTTTTCTGCAATTATTAATTTTGAATACTCCACCCTAGGAACTAATCATGCAAAAAGAGTAAAATGTGATACTTAAACAAGAAACAGCGGAATTGGTGTACGTTAAACCTCTTTATCACGATCTAAAAGTTTCTATTTATTTCAATTTATTATAAAACATTGATTATAGAGTTTTAAAAAGTGGATTCATACCTCAGAAAGTTTGTAGCCATGGTTTATATTAAATTGGGTTTATCTTCTGTGGATTGCACTGCACTACATAACCAAGAACATCCGCAGTATTAAAGCACTACCTGAGCTTCACTGAAGAAAGGTATTATCCTCAGATTTACATCTGTGTGGTACCACATAAAAGTGGACTTGAAGTAGTTGTGGTTCCCGTGCCGGTGCACAGTCTCCAGCCTTGGCATGCTTGCTAGAAACCCTGGTAACGCATCCAGGAGGTTGTTGTCTGGTGTGTGATGGAAGGTTAGAATAAGGTCATAAGATCTGTGCTAAACAATTTTAACTCTACAGTAAAGAGTTAGGTGGTATTTGCTGGACAACTTCAACTTTTATACACTAATTTGGAATTTTTACCTTCCTGGATGCTTACGAAACTAAAAACTGTAGATTTAGAAGACTGTCCAAGTTTCAGTGAACTGCAGATTTTTTAGCAGCATAAATCTTTTATTTAAAATGATGTACCAAACTTATTTAGTAAAAATTTTTATGTGAAAATTATTAAATAACTCACAAAATTCTACATTTGCATGGTATTCTTTAGATAAATTCTCTTTAAAAAAATGTTTTTCAAGTGCAATCAATGAATTGTAATGAGTAAATAGATTTATTGATGATAATTATTATGTTAAATGAAAAAAAATATAGGAACCAAAAATACTATATTTACCTAAGTACAAAGTATGAAGGGATGTAAGAAATGTAAGTGAGTATGGGAGAGACCAGACGGACAGCTTGTTGTTTGTTAAGGCTAAGTACTCCAGCTTTGACATGCGTCCAATGTCACACGGCAAATATTCAAGGCTGTTGTATTTCAAGCTCAGGGACTTCACATTTGGACAACATTAATCACACCAGCGTCTTGCCGCTTATGGTGCGGTAACAAAGACGGGGAAAGGCGGGATTTTTTTTAAAGGGGGGTGGCTTAATTTATTTAAAAAATGGAAGCGAAAAGGAATTATTGCCGATAATGTGCCTCTGACAGTTTTCATTGCGAAAAGCACAAAAATGAAAATTACAAACTGCGCAGGCTGGCGATGCGCCTCTCTGATAGCCCCTCGGCGCTAGACGCAAAATTAGTAGATATGTCACAGGAGAGCTCCTGATCTCCCGGGAGCCAGGAGTTATCTCCCGTGTAGAACAATGGGCTTTGGCTGTAACGGTAGCAGAGTGAGTAGTTTTATACAACCATGTACTCACCCACACCAGTCTAGGCTCGGCTCAACAAGGAACAGAGAGTTGCCACCGTACCTGGCGTCAGTTTAATGCAGGCCTAAGTATCTGAGGCGTCGGCGATGTTATTTATGGCGCTGGGAGTGATAGACCAACAGATGCATGGATAACTTATATTGGATGGGTTTGAGTGGATAGTGGTGATGGTACGGAAGGAAAGACGCTGTGGTTGACGCTATATCGTCTTATTCTTAACTTGCTTTTAAAAATTCTGCCATCTGTTCCCACGACAACTAAATTATGTCCATATCCCTCAGCAAACAAGGCTCTGTTGTCCCATTGCCATAAAGTCACGCGTCTGCATTTTAAAGTCACGTAATAACATAATCTCGGCCTATCTTTGCAACAATTCAAATACATGTACCACAATGATTGTATGTCCACCATTACGGCTGTTAGCATCAATAATCGACGTTAAAAAATACCACTGTATGGTAAGTACGGTAATATTTTTTTCCTTGCCACTTTTCTTCACGCTGACATCACCATTTTCGCATTATCGTTCATCCCTTTGTATAATATGATTATAAAGTTTTTAGCCTTGTACATTTGCACGTCATAAACAAAAACGTATCGCGTTTTGTGAGTTTTGGGCTTGCGGTGGCCACTACCATCTACCACCAGTGCAGGGGTAAGGGATTGGTTGGTTATGCTCTGGGCCTGCTAGTGCTGGAACTAGGGCTTGAGAAACACCTCTAGTGAAGTGCCACAAACCGTCTTTGCGGCACTCTGCGCATCGCCCGGACAGGGTCGCTAAAAATAAGATGCTTAAAGTAGCACAGGTCCATGCGTACTGGTCTACACGGCTCAAAACTTTTTTTTCTAGAAAATATCAGCCCATGTTTTATCCTCCTTTTTAAACATAAAAATGGATCCGAAGACGCATGTGTAGGTATTCGAATGGCTGTTTTCAGCCCGTCTGCAAGTCTCATCTTCCTTCTGTCAACTCAATGTCCACCCTGTGGGCTACGGAGGCCGGCCACCTGCCGACTCTAATCAGTGCACCGGACAGAGGCTAGCGACTGGGCTGGACAGACCGTGTGAGCAGCGCCATTCCAGGCTTGGCGACCCACACGGCGATTATAGACGACATATTCAAGCCCTATATCAATGGCGTTTTCTGATTGCTCATTGGCAAGGGGGGCACGGTGGCCCTGAGGTAGAACACCGGCTTCCGACGCAGGAGTCCGTGGTTCGGAGCCCTGGCGATATCACCCCCTACTGGTTGGGTCTGTGTCAGTTTAATGTGACTGGCTGAGACAAGAGTCATGGTATCCTCGCCCTGTCTCGTGTGTGGCAGCACATAAATTGTCAGACGTCAGTCTTGGGGCCCGTCCACAATATAACCTATATAGTGCTGAGATTGGACGTTGAACCAACTCAACTCAATTTGGCTCGGGAACTTTAAGATAGAGATAATGATTGGATGTCGGTGCAGAATCCCCTACCTATCGTCTGCGATTTCTCTATGAGGTTTGCTCTTCGCAAGGACTCCACTAGTGGGGCTAGACGGTGTGGGCCAGTAGCGTGTGGTGTGATTCCTTCCCCCCATGATACGCCGCATTGAACCGTTGATCCCCCAGCGGTTTATCGCAGAGATCTGTCCACGCCGCCTGGTCACCTCCAGCAGGTGATGCCCCGTGACGAGGTCGGCGTAAGTTCGAACCCATTTCTCAGTGCTCGCTCACTGGTCAGTCAGTCACTGTACTGGACAGGCGCTCAGAGATAGCTCGCTACGGACGCACGCGCACGATACAAATTAATGATGTGTAGCAAGGTAGGGGGTAGCTCCTGTTAGTCACTGCACTGCTGTTTAGCGCTGTGGACTGACTCGCAAAGGGTCTGCTGTTCGAATATCACTGCAGAGCCAGATAGATTAGGCAACAGCGTGTGTAGCAACTTGTTTGTTTGGTTCCTACTTGTTCGGTATAGTTCGTTGATTTCTGAACGTCTATACTAGCAACTTGGCTATTTGGTGAACGGGTCCCAAGACTATCACCTAACGATTTTATGTCGTGCCAAATAGAGACAGTGCGGGAATGCCAGGACTCCTGTATCAACCGGTCACATAATAAGCTGAGACTGACTCAACCATTAGGGGACAGAATCTGACACGTAAATCTTGGGTTCAAACGGGACCTCAAGGAATGTAGATAGAAGCCATAAGCTCTAGTATAGATTCAAGTAAGAGGAGTGAGCAATGCACATTGGAGCAGCTTGTTCTAGTCTGAAAAGGGAACATACAGTGTTCAAATAATAGACGTCACCATAATGTTTCCGCTTGTTGAACACCTCTGATATCTTCCATCAATATGTAAAATTTTTTAGCAACTTTCTCGGCGTTGTTGTTGCCTCTGACATCGAAAAATGCACGAGACCCCACGTATAGTATACAGAGACACTGATCCCTTTAGACCCCCCTCTCAGCAGCTAAAAGCCCCGGGGCCTTCAATTAATTCTGCACCTGACAAAGCCTCAGAATGTGGCATCTACTGGCCTCTAAGGGTTAACCTTAAAGCCTGAGTCTGGCGCCGCTCCATCACATACTTACCAAGGATACACTCGATACAGGCCCTAGGCTGGGCGTGATAGCCCTGTGTGTGATCCCCTTGAGAGAAGGAGATAGGCGGAGAGGGAAGGGTGAAATAGGGAGAAAAAGGGAGAAAGAGAGAGAGAGAGACGGGACAGAAACAGTGAAACTCTGAGAAAGACAGACTGAAAGAGAGACAGAGAAAGAAATAGAGACAGACAGAGAGAACGAAAGAAAGAAAATCGGAGAATGAGAGTGAGACAGAGATAGATACAGCGAGAGAGAGATAGAGAGAGAGAGAGAGAGAGAAAGAGAGATAGAGAGAGAGATAGAGAGAGAGACAAAGAAAGACAGACAGACAGAGAGAAACATTATAGAATCATAGAGAGGACAGAGAGAAGGCCAGGGAGAAAGAGCAAGATATAGAGGGAGATAAAATAAAACATCACGCGGAGCTTATTCAGCCATTGCCGTGAGCGGCCATCACCTAAACAGTGGCGTTGAAGATTTCTGGCTCTTTGTGTAAACACATACGGAGTACTCATGTTCTTTCCGCACAGGAATACCCCGTGGTCTGTTTTATCTGTAAGATTGGAATGTTTGATTGCTTCTTTATATTTATGATACAGGGATATGGACAGCTCCCTCTGAGAAAAAGGTTAAACGCCAGAAGAAGATAAATAAAATTGATTGTGATAAACGTTGTTCGGCATGCAATAGTTTCCTCGATCAAACGGTCCTGGATCCCTCGTGACTTGGCATTGTTGGGATCTCCGCATATCACTCAGTGGAAACAAAAAATAAAAGGAACATCGGACGCTGATGTTCTCTCTCTGACTCGCTTTCTCCCTTCTCTCTGCATGTCTATCTAATTCTTTATACCTTTGTCTCTATGTTTGCCTCTATCTATAATGATATCTCTAGTTGTTACTATCATACTATGTCTGCCTCTCTACCTCAGTCTGCCTCTCTCTCTCTCCCCCTTTTTTTTTCTCTCTTTCTTCTTCCCCTCCACTTGTGAACGTAGCTCTGCTGATCATCTGATCACATCATGCCAGATACCCCTTCGTTCGCTCTGTTATCATCTTATTAACCCCCCTCCCCCAACCCCCTTTTTTTCCTACAACACATCTTGTGAACTCCGCTCCGATGATCATCTGGGTACTTCCCACAGCTCCCCCACCATCTCTCCGCTTGTAGGGCTTCATGGCTGCACTAATTGCGGCGCGTGTTGTGACAGCGCGTCCACATCTGGGCGACTACACCGATCCTACATCAACGGCTCCAGGGCTATGGGGAGACTGGAGAGCTAGCAGATGGCGCGCCGACCTGGGAGCCACTACAGCAGCTATCTACATCCCCCGCCAGATGGATGAGTACAAGTCAGCGCCCTCACCCACGGGGCTGTTGGTTCAGATCTACAGCACTCTTTTAATTGTGCCTGTAGGGAACGAGGGGGTTCAAAAGTAGAGCGCGGGGCCTTTGTTCGGAAAGTCGTGGGTTCGATTCTTGCTTAGGCCTTGATATTTCAGTACGAGTTAGGTCATTGTCAATAAAGTCATGTGACTGGCAAAGTCCCGGATATCCGGATCTCGGGTCCCGTCGCCGTATAGAATCTTCCTTAAGAAGGCCTCAGGCGTAAAGCTAGGAGAACTCCGCTTTCTCCGACCCAGGACTGCGAAAGCTTAGTAAGCCCTAGATCTACCTTTATTACTGCAACACTTAGAGAAACAATTCTAGAAATTGACCTATATCTCTCGCCAGATGGCGGCGTAAAACGCTATCCGCCACAGATGTTTTTGATACAAAACTGCAACCGTCTTTGATAGTGGAGGCCTTACGAGAACGAGACCCACAGCTAAAGGTAAAACGATATGTAAGGGAATGTGCACCAGGTCTAAGGGGCGTGATTGCGTCACCTGTTATGTTTGTGTACATCGCAAAGTCAGTAGTACACGTACCTGTAGAACTAGGACGCTGAGACCGCCACTAACAGACAGGGTGGAAGGGTACAAATCACAGATGTCTATTAATAGACATCTGTGGTACGAATCAGTCTACAGCCACATGAAGACTCCGATAGTACAACATGGGACTGTAAACTTCAGTCGGTAACACAAGTTTCTGATAGTAACACGCGGCACTATAAACGTGAGTCGGTAACACAAGCCTGGACGCGCAGATTTATGAACAGGTGCGAGCCCTGGCAATGGTTATGACAACCTAGATAGCGCATGGATCTAGTTCTCTATAAAATGTCGAGATATCCATTTCTCGTTAAACGTGGTGGTACATAACGTTATACGGTATTAAAGCGTTATATACACCCGAACACCAGGCCTTCATCCCGCCACGCATTATTTTAAATGATAACAGGAAATAAAGAGCACCTACGATTGCGTGCAATAAGAGAAATACGATTTTTTAAGTAAATCGATCACTACCTTAAGATAATATCATGCCAATTAATGGCAGTTTCAGGTGAAATTTATTTTGGTATTAAAAAAAAATATATGTGCCAAACTCTACTCGAGTCAATGGTTTTACAAGGCAGAAATTTGAGTCGGGTCAATGGACCCACCAGGTATGCTTGAACTAGGTACCAAAACAAGGAGTGAGCACTATAGGGCTGTACTGTGATACCCAGCTGAGTCTAGTTTCCCCGCGTGAAAAGCACAATTATTTATATCACTGAATGACGGAATGGGGTAGCGTTCTGTTTGCTTTGTATTAGCACTAGGTTTCACTTTGGGTCAGCCTATGTTCAGGAAGTTGTACGATAGGAAGATACGAGTATATGAGGACAAGGTGAGAGAGAGAAGAGGAGAGAGAGAAAAGAAAAAGAAGACGAAGAAGAAGAAGAAGAAGAAGAAGAAGAAGAAGAAGAAGAAGAAGAAGAAGAAGAAGAAGAAGAAGAAGAAGAAGAAGAAGAAGAAGAAGAAGAAGAAGAAGAAGAAGAAGAAGAAGAAGAAGAAGAAGAAGAAGAAGAAGAAGAAGAAGAAGAAGAAGAAGAAGAAGAAGAAGAAGAAGAAGAAGAAGAAGAAGAAGAAGAAGAAGAAGAAGAAGAAGAAGAAGAAGAAGAAGAAGAAGAAGAAGAAGAAGAAGAAGAAGAAGAAGAAGAAGAAGAAGAAGAAGAAGAAGAAGAAGAAGAAGAAGAAGAAGAATCCACACCAATTAAAGGGTTAAAAGTCACCTGCAGTTAATCGGACTGTACATACATGTATATATGAATTACAAACAGTCCCCCCTGGAGCCAGAGAGCTCATCGGTTACGCCCTGACAAACTCTGCTCACAGACCATACAGGTGCTCGACCGTGCACGCATTCCCAGCCATGTAAACATCAGAGGGGATTCACGTTGCAGAGCCTTTCGCGTGGACGGCTTTCCTGGAAACAGGGCTTCTTTGTGATTACTTTGATGCTAAGGCTTCGAGCTTTACACAGTTAATACAATGGCTACATGTTCCTGCATAACACAAAGAGTTATCTCGAATAACACGACTTAGTGAGAGTATTTATGAAAAAAAAGGCAGAGAGAAAATTCAATCACGAATGTTCCCACTCCCTCCCCATACACGTAAAGTATAATATGACCAGCTGGTACTGGAGTCCAGATATCTCCGCACTTCCTCTATGTGGCAGCACGTACAAATTGTCAGACGTTAGTATTGGTACCCGTTTACGTTATATCCTTGCTACTAACGTTGCACATAAATAAACGTACTCACCCACTCGCTCATTCCGCCATTTTAACTAGAAAGGGGCGGGAATCGCATTCCTCAGTAAACTACTTAGAGGATTATGAGATGGACCCCAAAAAGATCTGGCTAGGGACAATAACTTTCCGAATAATTTCTCCCCTTACAACTTAAATAGATCAAAACTTAATGATTTTTTTCGCATTGGTAAAATCTTGGAGAATACAAAGGAAAGCAGGTAATTTTTAGTAGAACGATTTCATATGCCAACCAATCTCGCATCCTTGCTGCTAACCCATCAGTTACTGTATCTGTAGGCGTTATGATAAAAAAGGTTAGGATAGACCGAAGAGGTTTCTAAAATTATAATCAAAGATAAAACCGATAGACGTGTATGACTTGACATACATCCCCCAGACGACTACTTAGGAATGCGCTATATCTATATACAAGATTTTAAGTAGGTTTCGAGGGGGCAATTTAATGACTAGAATTCTTCTAAATGTCACCGCTTGCATCATAAAAACAGCGGAACTTTTCGAAGCGTACGCGTTTCAACATTTTTTTTTTTTGCGGACCGGTGCCAATGCTATCTACACAAATAATGTTTTCTTCAAATAAAACACACTCGGTCTCTTGTGTACATTTAAAGACCATAAAGATCATGAATATGTCTGATCTTCTTGATACATATCATTCTCCATAAAATGTATTTGTCTAGAGGGAATAAAGTTAGTAGGAAAGCCCAAATATTCCGCATATATAAAATATATATATAAAAAAAATCCAATACACCTTTTTGTAGCAAGCACCACACTCTATGAATATGACAAATGGAATGTTTGCTCAAAAGCCCTTTTCTCAGTAGTATTGTTCCACCTTAGGAAATGTTTAAAAAAAAAGTGGAAAAAATGGAAACCGATTCCTTAAAAAATGTTGGTCTAATAACACATAATGAATGTGAAAATCAAGTGCACCACCAATGTCAGAACACCCCCCTCCATCCCCTTCCCCACAAACACGATTATAAAGTTTTTTGTTTTGTTATGAACGTAAACCATCTGCCTATTTGTTATAGAAAAATAATCTACGTCATTTGTGATAAACGGCAGAAATTGGTTGTTCCCCCTTCTTTAAGTCTCAGTTCAAACAAATGAATTCCATGTAGCAGCAAGACAGACTGGGGTCGGACCTATTCATCAATGTTGTGTTTCCTGGACTTCAAAGCCGATAGAGACATACGCCCTGTGTAAGCTGAAGAAAACGCCCCTGACTGAGTAGCTTTGTCTGATTTTTCACGCGCCGCGCTCATTTTGCTTACAGATTAGTCACTGCAACAAGGACAAGAACATACCAATGGTGGTACATTGTATTGTTGATCGAGTCTGTTGATTGTTCCATATCGGTACTATCCGTTTACGACACGCGCTTAGACTGCGGACGTAATTGATGATCCAATCATGTTCATAAAAAGGAAAGCCGAAAAAACACATGCTGAGAAAGACAGTTCTCGGTGGCGCGCTTGCACCTTTATTTTTTCACACCCTGAATGTGCGTGCGGAGCTCGATTCAGACATTTTATCGCTGGCGGATATTGCTGATAAAAACCTCAAAGTAGCTTTCTCCCTGATACGTTCAGACTGGACATTCTCATCAAGATCTGAACCTGCCCTTGAAGACAAGATCACAAAGGCATACCTGACATGCTCTCTCAAGCCGACCCGGCAACATTTTACTGCAGGCATGAGTGCGGAAAGCGCATGCACATTTCACTGATTCCTGTCATTCCCAGCAGGCCTCAGCGCCGCCATGTTTACCGCAGACCGGCCGGCTGAGCAGACGTAAACTGTTAATTGGCTGAGGGATGCATTCTGGGTGATTATGCGTCTGCCTGTGCGCTCTGCCCACTACAAAGTTTACATGAACACACGGAGGAACGACCCCGGGGAGATTAATGCGATACAGAGCTTGACAAGCACTTCGTCTAGATAATTATAGATCTGCATCCCTCCACAGTTTATGGTTTCACATCTCTTGTGGGATCTTCGCAACGGCCAATAAAGATAGGCTGCTTTCGTTAGAATTCTACATGTTGAACTATTTTCTCGTGTTTTTAATTTTGAGGAAACTTTAAATGTTTCAACTTTAGATAATTCATGAGATAAAGCAAGATTCAAAATAAATGATAAATGTCGGGCAGTAATACATACTTTTTTTTTTTTAATCAAAAAACACAGATTAGAATAGTGTGTGATATTTATGTAACGATGTAACACGTTCTCCATCTATGACATTTACTAGAATTTATTAAACAACCAAACACAAAATTAAAAGCTTAACTAAACAGAGTAGAGAGATAGACTTTAAGGATGATTTCATGATCAGTTCATTATCCATGCTTGGATACCATCTCTATCCCTCTATCCTATTACTTGAGAAATAACAGAATGGCCCGGCTTTGGACAAATTAGTCGTCACGCAGACCATCAAATATTGTTTTAATAGTCTTAGACTGGACACATACACACACCACCCCCTCTCTCTCTCTCTCTCTCTCTCTCTCTCTCTCTCTCTCTCTCTCTCTCTCTCTCTCTCTCTCTCTCTCTCCTCCCCCCCCCCTGAGTTTGACCAAGTTCAAGGTCAAGAAGTCAAGAAGCTGAAGGAGGACTCACCCGCTGCCTGGACGGCCGTGACCTTGACCCTGACCATGTCCGTGCTCTGGACGCCGCTGATGGGCAGGTTGGAGGCGGTGCACGAGTAGTTGGCGGAGCGCGTCACCAGCACAGTCAGCACGGACTTGAGCGTCACCTGGGACGTGTCGCGGTCTGACCGCTCCGCAGACTGGTTGACCACCCGCGACGGGATCTGGGGGGACAGAGAAAGCTAAGTAAAGATTACCCGGGTCTAATGGAGGGCGGGATATTTATTGTCAGGTGGGGGGGGTTATAGACCGACAGGAAGAGTTTTTCTAAATCTAAGCGAGAGGGGGCAGGAGCATGAACAATCGAGTAAAGTTTTCCCTAATCTAATAGATGGAGGGGGGCATAGAAAGAAAGCAAAGTTTTCCCTTATCTAATAGAGGGAGGGGAGGGGGGCATAGAAAGAAAACCTAAGTTTTCCCAGATGACGGATGTATCATATAAAGAAACAAGTATAGTTTCCCAGATCTAAAGGAAGGATCACATAGAAAGTCAAGTTCTTTTCCTTGATCTAAGAGGGGCGAGGAGGGCGGCATAGAAAGTCATGCATTTTCCAGATTTAAGGGTGAGGTACATACAAAGTCAAGTTCATATCTAATGGAGGAGGGGGTGTAGACTTATCAATGTCTACAGGAAGAGGAAAATAGAACAAAAATCGACCAACTGGGTACTGAAGAGTTTGGGCGCCAACTTTTCTAGACAAACGTTACAATAAGATAAGAATCACATGATATTTTAATTACATCAAACTTTAGTAGAATCGTAGGTTGTATGCACACTGTAAAGACTAACAAAGCTAGTTTAAACCATATCTTGGCTTAGTTTCATATCCCCCTGGGGTTCAGAAGATTCCAGACACAGTAAGGCGGGACTTGGCCGCTTACATTAGACTGACACTGATCCAACCAGAGGGGAGAAAATGAGATGGCCAGAGTAAGGGTTCGAACCTGAATAGTAGCCGCGCACTCTACCCTAGGACCACCTCGTCATTCTGTGGTGGATGAGAGTGAAGCTTTTCTTCTACTCTAACGTCTCCGAAGTTACAATAAAGCTCCTTACCCCAGAGCAGAGTGCGTCAGACTTGGTCAGTCACATTATACTGACATCGACCCAGGTGGAAAAACAAAACACGGTGACCACAGCGAAACTTTCACCACGAATCTCCTGGCCTTTGTAATTGTAGAAATCCGATGCTCTATCAACAGCAGTGCCACCACGCTCGCCAAACCCTCTGAACGATCAACAAACCGTCAGACATTGAGAAAGACGCCCTCACTCAGTCACAGTCAGTGTATGTACTCACCAGCTGTCCGTCGCGGCGCCACTCGATCCTGGGCAGGGGAATCCCCGCAGCCTGACACACCAGGTGGCGCGTGGAGCCCACGTCCCAGACCCGCTCCATGGTCGTCTCGGGCCGCCGCATGATCTCGGCCGGAGCTGCGGGAACAACGGGTCAGAGCGGGTAAGTACAACGGTGGTATGAGAAGTTAAGCTGGGCCCTGGACTAAAGGAGTTGGAGTTGAGTTGATTTAACGTCCAACAAAAGCACTATATAGGCTAAATTGTGGACGGGTTCCCAAGACTGACGTCTGACAATTTTATGTGCTGCCACACACGAGACAGGGCGGGGATACCATGACTCCTGTCTCAGCCGGTCACATTAAACTGACACCGACCCAACCAGTAGGGAGCGAAATCGCCAGGGCTCGAACCCGCACCTTTTGAATCAGAAGCCGATGTTCTATCCTCCCCCACCCCCGGACTAAGGGTAGTGAATTCTATTTAAAAGTACCCTTAGTTCCGGGTCTGCTTCACCTAGTCTGTACTTTGTAAACTACTATCAGTTTCACGTCCCCTGGGTTTACCGGGGTATTCAAAGTTACAGTTACTAGCTGTGATTCTAATCATGGATCGCCGAAACTACAACAAGTCATATAGATGTGTAAGCATTTTACAAAGGACATACAAACACTCATAATTGGGAAATTAAATTGGTTTGTGTGGTGCAATGATACATTGTTAAACATCTAATCACAATGCGACATAATCATCACAGCAGCGCCGATTTCGGAAGAGGGGGTCGTGGGGATCAGGTCGTGGTAAATGAATATAGGGGCGGCAAGTACAAAATGACATCACTGTTTACGAAAACAAAAAAAAACGTAGCTTGACAGAGTAAAGACGGGCGTTGAAATATCTGTAACAACAATAACACCAAAGCTTAATCTAGAACTTCAATTACATAACACATTTATGAAAAAAAAACGAAGGAAAAAAAAGAAAACATTAAAAAAGAAAGCATCGCTGGTGAGTACCACCTCCACTGCCCGAGTACTCACCATGCACAGTAAGCAGCGCGGGCTCCGAGAAGACAAAGTCCTTGAACTCGTTCTCCGCGCGGCAGCGGTACAAGCCCCGGTCCACCACCTTCACCTGGTAGAAGCGCAGCGTCCCGTTGCTCAGCCGCTTGTAGTTACGTCCCTTCTTGGGCAGCTCGTCCTCTTTTTTGGTTCCGTTAAAGAACCTAAGGATTAACAAAAAGCCATCGTAAATCCAATATCTAACGTAGTCACAGAATAACAAAGCCATTGTAAACCCAAGAACTCATGTAGCTACGGGATAACAACGTTATCATTAAATACGTCATGCTACCAGCTATAGCGTAATGTCATACAACTAGCTACAGCTACGCCTCATACTACTGGCTAAAGCATAACGTCATACTACCAACTAAAGCTGAGCGTCACAATAACAGCTGTAGTATACTAATAGCTATAGCTAAACGTCATACTACCAGCTATAGCGTTGCCATACTACCGGCTATAGCGTTGTCATACTACCAACTATAGCGTTGTCATACTACCAGCTATAGCAGAACGCCATTACACCAGCTACAGCTAAACCTCATACTACCAGCTATAGCATAACGCCATTACACCAGCTACAGCTAAACCTCATACTACCAGCTACAGTTACATGTACCAGGTAGATCTTCAAGTAATACTACCAGCTGCAGCTATAAACGTCACTTTACCAGTTTAAGTCTTAGCTACAGATTATAATTATTAGCATTACCCGTTATATTAGCCATACGTATACTACTAACTTTTAACTTTAGCTACATTTCATAATATCACCTACATATACACGTCATAGAACCAGCTATAGCAGAACATTATACTAACATCTATAGTTACACGTCATACTACCATCTATAGTTACACGTCATACTACCAGCTATAGCTAAACGTTTAACGTCATACTACCAGCTACAGCTAAACGCCATACAACCGGCTACAGCTACACGTCATGAAACCCAGCTGTAATACATGTCCTCCCACGAGCTACATCTTCACGTTAAACTATCAGCCACAGCTACACGTAATATTACTAACAATAGTTAAACGTTATACAAGTTATAGCCTTAGTTACAAGCCATACTACCAGCTGTAATTGAAGGTCATACTACCAGCTATAGGTAAACGTCATAATACCACCTTAGAGCTATTATTGCTACACATAATAATAAAACTATAGCTTAACGCCGTACCACCAGCTATAGCTAAACGTCATACAACCAGCTATAGTTACATATCATACTAGCAGCTAGAGGAACACACCATACTTCCAGCTATAGATATACGTCAAATCACCATCTATAGCTACTCATCATACTTCCATCTATAGCTATACGCCATCCCACGAGCTATAGCTACACTCCATACTACCAGCTACAGCTACACTTCATACTACCATCCACAACTAGACGTCATACTACAAGCTATAGCTAAAGTGCAAATACCAGCAAAAGCTAAACGTCATAATACCAGTTATACACTTCATAATATCAGCTATACACGTCATACTACCATCTACAGTTCCATGTCATATCACCAGCTTAAGCTACGCGTAATAATGTCACTTTCCAAACTGCATACTACCCAACAAGCTATAGTTAATGGCCTTACTACAAGCTGAAGCTGAACCTCATAGAAACAGAAAGAGTTAAAGCCACATCTCGATAGCCAGCTGGGTCGACACACAGAGCACTCACCATCGGACCTTGATGCGGCCGTCGCCCTCAGCCTTACAGAAGAACTCGAACCGCTTGTCCACCATCACCGTCTGGCTCTTCGGGGTCCGCGTCAGCTGCAGCTTGGTGGGGGAGTCCGTCGCCGAGCCTGGAAAAAGGGGGGAGGGGGCGAGAAGATTCGTACAAATAAAGAATTTTGTTTGTTCAGTTCTTAAAGTCCAATATCGGAAGGCTAAGTTATTTTGTTGACGTATGAAATCTAATACCCGTGCAAGCTCGATAATTCTGAAAACCGAGGAATTACAACAACAGGAAGATGGTGAAGAAGACGCAGTAAGACGACAATGTCAATGTATAAAAGAACAAGGACAAGATCAGTATATGAATTACAATCGTTGACAATAATGTGTTGGGTTATTTGTGTAATGCAAACTTTTCATATTGCTTAAATATCATGTAATAGTGTTTGTTTATTTGATATTAGTAAGCACAGAGTCTAAGTAAAGAAATAGAATGTCAAGCAGCCTGAATAGAAATGCCTTTGTAGCAGCGCATACTTACATAAGGAATGAGCTTAACAACATGCGCCTGCCACCGAGATCGTTTGAACTTTCTTAAATGGATCTTCCATGTAATTCAAACCACGAGACTGACATCACAAGATGGGTTACATACATAATGGGCTTTTTTAAATTCATTTTTGATTGTTTATCCTTCTTCTCTTTCATCTTTGTCGAGATGCTCATTGAAAACTGTAGAACTGGTTAATACGTCACTAAGTTTAACAAAATCTTCAGTTTGTGCTAATCGATATTCCTATCCTTGGATTATTTTCATTCTAATAAGAATTTGAAATCGCCATTTCCTTTTTGAAAAAGTTTTATTTAACTTTTTGTTCATGCACATAATTTCTTTTAGTCTCTTCAAGATCGAGCCTGAGTCAACTCAGAATTTAACGCACTACAACTTCTTTTAGTCTCTTCAAGATCGAGCCTGAGTCAAATAACTCAGGATTTAAGGCACAACCTCTAAACTAGGCAAGTTAACACAACGAAAAAACACAGTTGAAATCCCCCTCCCAACACACAGTTTCTGGGGCATAGTTGGGGCTGCCAGGAGGGGACCAAACCGAGGATTTTCTGTTCGTCAAACCAAAGCACTACGGACTGCGCCAGCTAGAATTCCATTATGATACAAGTTACATAAAGACACGTTTTGAATTGCAAATGTGCTTACTAGAAACAAGACGTGGAGCAGTATATATATACGTGTACTTGCTCCTTAAGGTGGAAGAGTGGTGATCATATAACAAAAACTGGAAAAAAATATATACATGTAAATGTACATTATTGGATTTTTTAAACTTCAGTTTGGACTTATAATTATGGTCTATGGTATTTTGAGAGAGAGAGAGAGAGAGAGAGAGAGAGAGAGAGAGAGAGA
>RQTK01001171.1:6870-16936 GCA_003991915.1 Elysia chlorotica | reverse complement strand
ACTACTACTACTACTACTACTACTACTACTACTACTACTACTACTACTAATAATAATAATAATAATAATAATAATAAATGTAATTACTAATAGCAATACTTCAAAACAACACATCACAACTACGCAATCACCGCGTTCTATCGTATCTTAATGTATATCATGATTATGGATCTAGATCTAACTTGTTTTAGACTGGTCCACGTTCAACACTGCGTATTCAGCCCTTGAGATTGATTAATGTAGATATAAATCGAACAATAAATACTTTTGACAATAGGCCTAGGTAGGATAACAGTTTCAACATCTCTTTCATGGCTTAAGAAACAAGTTTAACATCCGGGTACGATTTAGAATTCTAAGAGGTCATGGTCACTCCCACACGCCCTGGAGGTTTGCTTCAACGACAGCAACTAAGCTCCATATCGTGGAGGGGCTTTTGCACATTTTGCTGACTGATTTTTTTTATACATGGCGATTTCAGCTACGATAGCTATCCACAGAGATAACTTTTACCCTAAGCGTACATAACACATGACATCTCAGCTTTTACCCCCATTGCATTGTTATGGTTCTAAAAAAAATTATGGTGGGAATTTGCAATGCACGGTTCTCGGATAGACACGGTAAAAATACACGCTAGGGAAAGATAACGCCCAACTTTTTATATGGTTGGTTAAAAACTGAAATTATGGTTGCGCATACTTATACCCTAGTTAGGCGGAGGGTGGCACGATATCGAGGTATGTACAACTGATTGACACAAAGACTCCATGAGAAATATCCCACAACTCACTTGTCTAAATAATGTAGTCTTGTATAACTAAATAATTATTCTTTTTGTCCGTATTCAAGCACACGTACTACTATATTTATTAATAAATCAATCAGCATTAGATGCAAAAGGTGGGACCCAGAGATCAGTTTGCGATGCGCTAAGAGGATCTAAGCAAATTCTTGTGATGGCAAGATTGGAACTTAGCAAGAACATATATACTATTTTTGGCTGTAAAAATACCATGGTGCTTTTTGCGCTTAAATGAATGTATATCGACACCGCTATATAAAATTAATGTCAATTATTTTTTACTATACTTATTAATTTCTCTCAAATTACTGTTACATGTACTAATGATGAATTGTAAAATGAGTACTAACCCTGACTATGTCGCCTCATTGACATCAGTATTAGCCATTTGTTATGTTAGAAAAGATTACGAGACGAGAGTGGGTCACTATCTTGTAAACGGTGAGAAGAAACAATAACTGAACAAGATATTATTAGGTAGTTAAATAGATTACAGACAAACAGATAAATAGGTGCAGATCAATTCAGATAAGTGGAAAAGATTACGAGACGAGACTATGTCACTGTCTTGTAAGCGGTAAGAAGAAACAAAAACTGAGGAAGATAAAGGTACATGTAAATAGTTTATAATTATATAGACAGATAAATAGGTACAGATCAATTAAGATTAAGTGAAAGAAGAAAAAGAAGAGTTGAGTTGAGTTGGTTTTAACGTCCAGGTTGGTTGGTTGGGTTGGTTTAAAGTCCAACATCCGCACTATATAGGCTATATTGTGGACGGACCCCTAGACGGACGTCTGACAATTTTATGTGCTGAGAAGAAGAAGAAGAAGAAGAAGAAGAAGAAGAAGAAGAAGAAGAAGAAGAAGAAGAAGAAGAAGAAGAAGAAGAAGGAAGAAGAAGAAGAAGAAGAAGAAGAAGAAGAAGAAGAAGGAAGAAGAAGAAGAAGAAGAAGAAGAAGAAGAAGAAGAAGAAGAAGAAGAAGAAGAAGAAGAAGAAGAAGAGAAGAAGAAGAAGATGCTGGACGACGATGAGGATAAAAATAATCAGAATCAAACAGAGGGGGGTGGGGTGTAAAAGAAAAAAGATATAGACCCCTCTGACCCATACACTTATACTATCGATCATTCTAATTGTGTTATAGTTTACAAACTAAACCTGACGTTTGAAAAGAAAGAAAGAATGATTCTCAAATTCAAGTGCAAATTATACACTTTTTAAGCTCTATAAGTCAACGCTAACAAGTGTATTCTAAAAGTTAGCCAATGTCTCCGAATAATATTATATCTAGTACGTCGTAGACCAGCCAGTAGCGCTCTGATTTGACGGGGAGCAAGAGGTCCTAGGTTCAAATTTTAGTTACCGATTCATCCCCGCCACACATTGTGACACTTATCCTCAGGCAACATATTTAACTTAACTGGGCTATAAAGAGAGAGAGAGAGAGAGAGAGAGAGAGAGAGAAAGAGAGAGAAAGAGAGAGAGAAGGGGGGGGCTTCAAAATAGTATAACCGGCTGAGACGTACAGAGGTCCTGGAATCCCCACTCTGTCTATGTGTGGTGGAAGGTAAAATTGTCAGACGTTGGTCTGGTAACTCGTCCGCGATATTGTCCAACTGCTGAGGCTGAACATGGCTTATATATTTTGTAATTATAAATGCATTATTAGAAACATTATATGTTAGCACTTGTTTGTTGTATGTGAACAGCCGCGTTGCATAATATGCAAGATGATCTCAAAACACACGTTCTAATTAAACGCCACTAACTGTTAAAAACAACATAGATCTAATTTGTTTTTTACCTGACGGTGGGGCCACAATGGTCCAGACGGGTACTCCTAGGGTCAGCAAACACACGCATGTGGTCAAGATGATGAGTCCCATGCTGGAAGCTCCGGCACTCCCGATCCTCGTGCCGATCACAGCACTCTGCTGTCTGTTCTTCTACGGGCCCCTAACGGCCTCTTTAGTCCATCCCCACTCATCGTCCCTCAGTACCCTCGTCTTAGCCTCGGCGTCATTGCCAAGACTAACGACAGGTCCGATAAGAAAACAAGAGAAGGAATTCCGATATATAGGGTTCCTTTTGTATTACACAGTTTGGTTCTTAATCTAGACTTTCTATACTTGTATGACGAATTGTTTCTCGATTGAAATATTGATGTACGCCAGTTTCGACTGGCAATTCTGGCCTACTTTTGATTTTAGTCTATCTTGGTCAACCTAACTAAACGTGCCCCGAGTCCAGCTTAGAATTCCACATCTAGATCTAGAATCTGGAAATTCAAATCGATACAATGTAGCAAAATTGTTAGCCTCTATAGGCTATAAACTAAGCATCGAGAAATCAAAAAATTAATATGATTCTAAAGAGTAGATCTAGATCTAGATCTATCTAGTTTTCATGGTTGTATAGGCCTACTAAAAAGTCGACTTACTCATGGTCTTACTCTTACTCACACCATTAATGTATTCAGATAATTCACAACTGTCTCTAATGTGTCATAAGTCATTAGAGTAGATTTATAGAAAAAAAAATGAAAATCCAGATCAATCTAGATCTAGATCTAGATTCGTTCTAAGACGACACCCTGAAAAGAAATTCAGCTCCCCGACAGAAAGCTATGATCTAACTTATCTAATAGATCTAGATCTAGATCTATAGATCTATAGATGCCTAGTTAAAGTTAAAGGCCAAGACTATTCTTTATATAGACTATTTAGATCGTAAACCTAAACATAAGCCTCACACACATGAATGCAGATTGAGGATCTTGAAATAGTGGGATCCAACACTTGCTAAAGAACATAGAAAACACAAATCAGTGGTTGTCTTGGCCTAACCTAAATAAGACTTACAATCGTAGTTGAAACCTGTTCCTTGATTCTTGAAAGGGAAACTTTATCCGTTAGCTTTCCTGTGAACACAAATTAATCCCGAACTTTTAACACTTTGGTGAAGAACACTGGGTCTTGTCAAAGTATAGAATTGTCCACCTACAGCACTGTGGCCCAGCTGAAACGATCGTGAACTTAGAGTGGCTTCGCTACGACGACTAGCTCCAGTAACACAGAAACACACACACACTCTCACGCACAGATACACACACACTCACCAGACTCATCAGGTAGGTAGGCCAGTCACACGGTGAACAGACTGAACACAGCCCCCGCAGAGTCAGTGCTAGGGGAGGGTCAACAAGAGCAGCTAACGTTCCAATGTGTTCAAAAGTTCAGAACTTCGAGCAGCGGTCCTCACGTTTCTCTTTGACACTCCACAAGTGACATGTTTAAAACTTATATTGGGACTTATAAATACTACTGTCTTTCTTTTCGTATTTTTAAGGATAGACAAACTAGGCTAACTTTTTGTATATGTGTGACTCTAGTCAGATAGTCATTCATTTACATTTTTTAAATATAATGTTAGTATGCGTGTGAAAAGTTTTTCGAAACTTTTTTCTAGCAAACAATAGGCTCTACATTATGCTAACTTGAATACTTTAATAATTTAAACATAATTATATAATATTATAAATACTTATATTTTAAACAAAGTCAACCGCAGAGTAAAGTTTAACCGATGACGCACTATCTATACATAGCTATATATTTTGAGCGTTATGACGGGGGAATTTTAAAGGGAACCACTGATTTAAAGTGATTGTCCAATTAGACTTCGGCGAAGTACACCGGCGTCCTTTTTTCTCAGCAAAGAAATAGATCTTATTTTTGACAGTGCCAGTAATAATATGGGTGACAACAGTTCCGACCCGACCAACCTGCCTTTGCCTGAGGTAAACCTTACAAGCACAACATTTGCCCAGAATATTCCCAGCGTCTTCGACAGTAATGGAATGCTGAACTCTTCGTTGCCGGGAAACTGCTCAAGAACCTTCTATCAAGGCAGGCTACTGAGCATGGTCCTCGAGGTGCAAAATATGATCGGTCCTCCAATCCTCGTCTTCGGCATAGTGACTAATATCCTGACGCTGCTCACTCTGCAACAGAAAGGTATGGATCTGTCACCGTACGTGCACTTGTCGTGGCTCGCTATAGCGGATATGTCAGGCCTGACGCTTATCCTGATCGATCTGTACAACGACCCGTTTGACAGGCGTTGGATGCTGTTCCGCATTTATGTGTACTACCCCCTGTCTAACGTGGCAGCCATGATGGGCGTGTGGATAATGGTGCTCGTCACACTCGAGAGATGCGTGGTCATCCGCTCTATACGGGCAAACATTCGGTGCACAGTTTCGCGGGCCAGGCTACAGGTAGGTACACAAACAAAACAGGTGGCAAATGGGTAGATTGGTACGTGGGAAAAGAGAGAGTGGTGCAATGAAATTGTGGCAGGCGACAAAGGGTGTGACAGTCAGAATAGTATTTTCGGCACGACGCAATACTATGAGATAGGAACGACAGCGTAAGAGGAGAGAGAGAGAGAGAGAGAGAGAGAGAGAGAGAGAGAGAGAGAGAGAGAGAGAGAGAGAGAGAGAGAGAGAGAGAGAGAGAGAGAGAGGGGGGGGGGGGGCGTAAGGATAGAAGGAGATAGTGCTTAGAGGGTATTAGAGGCGTAAACATGTGTATAGTTAAGTAACGGATAAAGTCCCATAATCATGTCGTGAAAAGGGCTGCATTGCGTATTTGTATTTACGTTTTACTGAAACCTTATTAACACCCATATAAAATAATATATCCGCTAGATAAGGAATGGAAAAAAATACCGACTGCAATAAACCTCCGACAATAGTAACAACGCTAGAAAACGCGAATACAAGTTCTGTGCCGAAACACTCGAGTATTAACAAACTGAAAGTACATACATTTTTCAAAATGCAAAAAAAAAAGCAAATGGGCAGCCATATGGTTGTAGAATACAGAACAACAGATATAACTAGAGCCAGACATCAATGGGGAAATATCTTCAGAAGGTAAACAAAAATACAGAGTGAGAACCTTTTTAAATCAAATAAAAGTCATGAAGTGGAGTAAAGAACCCAAAAAGAAAGAAGAAAATGAAGATCTGACTCGAAGGAGAGGATTGAGCCTTGTAGAACCAGAGAGTAAGATGTCAAAGCAAAACACTCCGTCTCTTTATTGAATTCAAAATCTCTGCAATCGGTGTTCATTGTTCGATTCACAGGTTTTGGGAGTTTTTCTCGCTAGTTTCATCCTGAACGGCCCACGGTTCTTCTGGTTCCAGGTAACTCTCACAAAGGAGCCGACTCCATCACATTGCCCACCCAGATATCATATCTGTTCTTACTTGCAGAACTGGGCAGGATCCAATGTAAGTAGTTCATGTTTTTAATGTAACAGGCTACATGTCGTTAGGAACCTATTTCATATAACTTAGATAGAGCTGGTACGATGTTTACAACTATAAAGCAAGACACACACAGTGTCACAGATTTTACTGCTCGAGTACTCACCAAATCCAATCTTGTGGAGCGAGGTACGCATTCAAACGAGCTGAAATCTGCCCAAGAGACTGAACATACTTTCTTACCAGAATGCGATCCGTATGCCACGCAAACAGTACACTAAAAACGTTAGAAAGTATCAGTGTTTAAATGAAGACAAGCGCATTTATGAAATTAAAAATTGTCTCCAAATTAACAGAAAAAAGAAAACTAATTGTGCTGAAAAAATACAATGAGTATGTTGAATAATTTTATTGTAAAAGATTCAACAAAAATAGGGGGTTCATTGCCGAATTACAAAATTTACTAGAATGGCTGCATTCGTTAACTATTTTTCGATCGTCCTATCGCGTGGCTAAGATTTGCCGTAGGCGTAGGTGTGTGTATTCAAATACAGTTATCTCCCTACTTTTGTCGTACCAATTTGAAGCAAATAATATATAAATTAGATGAAAGAAGGTGAAGAATAATTAAGATTCTGTCGTCCTTGACTATTCATAGAATTCAGCTGAGATGGAGTGACTAGGCATGCGCAGAACCACTAGTTGTGTGACTCGTGGAAGAACCACTTAATCTCAAGAGCTCTGTGATTCATTCTCCTTTTACTTGATATTTCCAATTATTTCAACCATTAAGTTGTTTCGTTTATCGTGCAGATAACCCAAAAAGGCTTGTGCTGTGTGACAGTTTTTTTTTCGGTTTATAATATTCCAGAACGCTGGGTTTCATTCGGATTTTATGTGACTGTTAATGTCATCGGTCCCCAGTTCTATAATTAACTTAACGGTCTCAGATAATCTCTGTTTTATTAGTTTACCCTCAGTATGTCAGTATATTGTGACTCACTGAATTTCACTAGAGCATATTTACGTGCTCTATTACCTCAAATTTAGCAAAAAATAACAGTACAGGCGAAAGTCGGTTTAATCACCACTAATAACACAAATCTGTGGTTTCTTTTATACATTTCGCAGGTTCTGATTTGGATGTACAGTTGCCTCAATTCATTCTTGCCCCTGTGCCTGCTGACAACACTGAATGGTTTCCTTATATACAGCGTCCATGCGCGGCGACGCCGTCATCCGGCTCTAGGTATTGCAGAAGGAGCCGATACCGTGTGGTCCAGTGAGCAGACCCGCTTCACCGTTACGCTCATTGCTATTGTGGGCCTTTTTATTGTGCTAGTGATGCCCTCAGCCTTCTCAGACAAGAACATCCTGCTGCCTCTATTGGGCGTAACCCGTATGACAGAGACAGTGCAAGTGCTTCAATACATTTCCAACTTCTTAATGTGGCTAAACATGTCTATCAATTTCCTGCTGTATACAGCCATCAACAAGCGGTTCAAGGCGGCCTTCAAGTGTATGGTGTGGGGCTGGCGACGCCGCGCCCAGTACTGGCTCTGCTGCTGGGAGTGTCGCGATTCAGACAAAAACTATCACCTTAGAAACTATCGTCACCACCACTATCTCCATCGTCAACATCATCGTTATCATAATGGTACAAAGTCCAACCCGCCCTTCGCCTCTAACGGTTCGACTAGCCGGAGCAGCAGAGGGCAGCTTGCGGCGACCAGACTGAACATCAGAATACCAAAAGATGACAGCAGCAATCATGAAATTCTTACAACGTCTAGGGCCAGTGACGAGAAAGGGGTCAGTTGTGGACGAAGAATGAGCGCAGTTCGCGCGTATCTTGCCAAGGGCCTCGGTCGAAGTAAGACGAGCGAGGTGAGCATTCCTCTCCAACCTTCTGTCAAGTCAAGCTCTACAGTCACGAGTGGATCCTATTCCCAGACGCCCACAGAGTCCACTGAGATATGCCCCATGCTGAGCGCGGCCCCTTCCGTGCCTGCGCCCATAGAGGAGACGGACTCGCTGGCGTTCCTACCCGACTCTAGTCCCGCTACTCCAGACACGTCCCTTCCAACCTTGGCCACTGAGAGTAAAGAATACCTCTCGACTTCAAACATAAAAACGCATGATAGTTCCCAACATTGTGACACAACATGCGATGTTAAAATATGCCAGGACGAAAACCGAAACACAGATTCTTATATAAAGCAGGAGGCGCGTCTTTTGATCTCAACCACAAAGCCGAGTCAATCTCAGATAGCAAACGCCAGCCTTAAGGAGACTATTGCAACGGCTGTAGACGGGACAGTACCGCTAGATGGACTCGCACAATTAGAGATGAAAGAAGAATTGCCCAACCCTTTAACAGAATTGAGAAACGTCAGCGCTTGATGGGACTATAAGCAATCCATCCGCAGGTGCCCAGCACCATCGCAGACCAACACAAGGGTTCCATAACAAAACTATAAACTCAGTAGCGTTATTTTCTATTGACATTCAAACGTCTTATTCCTCGTTCAGGGAATGCCACTCTCTACAATTATTTCAGCGCTATTTGCCTTTCCTACAAGTGAAAAAGAAGGATAAAACAAAGCTGCAGATATTTCCCACGCAACCTGTCCACCTACGACAATGAATGAACAGCACCGTTTTTAGTACTCGCAAATGGCTGTTTTACATTCATGAACCTCACTTAAGTGAGAAATTGTGGTTTTCGAGTTGCTTGAATGACTTTTGAGAACATTTTGAAAAAAATACACGAGATATAAAATGTGTATATTTTCCATAATTATTTCGTACAATTCAGCTATCTTCTTTACGACAGGAAAATCCCACAAACATACTTAGTCTTTCAAGATTAGCGAATGACGCGCGGCTCTTAAATACCACTGATTTCAATGTTGTTCGTTTCAGAAGATCGAACACCATCACTGTTGCTTTTTGTTATTGTTTTTTTTCCACAACTCCAATATATTAACAGTTGGACTCTTTTTATGACCTCCTGAAGTTGTTTTTGATCGTTTTCAATCAATGAGATAAGTCGAATTTTCGAAACAAAAACAGATAACTTCATAACAATTTGAAAAAAACAACAACACAATAAAGGGACGGTTACGATCACTATACATCCACAAATTCATCTAAGTCTATTTAAGATATAAAGTATATCATCCATGATTCTGATATTCCGACTAATTGTAATCTTGTGCTCTCGTTTTATTGCAAACTAAAAAGGTCATTATTGTCTGTGAGAAAATAAATTTTCGGGATCTCGCATTTTTAACATAATCTTTTCGGTGCCAATAAATAGAAATTTGGTTGCAAACTGTTACGGTACCCTTGAACATTCTGCAACAAACACAATCCACATGAAAAACTTCAATTTTTGGGGAATTTATATTCTAACTTTATGCTACGGATTAGAATATTAAATCTTAACGATATGAAATATATTAAGTTAACGTAATAAAAAATAGTTAAGGATGAATTTAGGGAAACGCCTTGTAATCAGAAACTGTTATAATATACTGTAAATAATAGATATCCAAAGTTAAAAGGGTTGCGATAAAAAGGCACTGACACACACATTCTTAATGCATTCCAATATTAAAAACTCGGTGTGAGCTTTTCGGTTAAGCTTGACTTAGAGTCATTTCAACAAAGCAGAGGGTGAGTTGATCAGTCTGTGTAATGTAAATATGTCTGTATTTGCACAAAGTAGAATTAATGTGTTGTTTTATTGCGCTCCCTCAGCATGTGTATTATTACAATAATGTTTTTCTCATCCATGTTCTATCCGCCTCCTGTTGCTCCTCCTCCTCCACCTCCTTCTTATTTTAATAATGATAGTAATAGAGATAACATTTATCATCATCATCATTATCATCATCATCATCATTATTAGTATTAGTAGTAGTAGTAGTAGTAGTAGTAGTAGTAGTAGTAGTAGTAGTAGTAGTAGTAGTAGTAGTAGTA
>RQTK01001170.1:107647-138721 GCA_003991915.1 Elysia chlorotica | reverse complement strand
ATTTGTTTGGTGAAGTCTCTCCATGATTCTTTTTTGGTTTTCTCTATTATCGCTGTGGCTTTGTTGCGTTTAATTCTATATTCTAGGAGGTGCTCTTCTGATTTATTGTGTGTCAATCTTTTTAGCGCTGCCTGTCTTTCTTTTACCGCTTTTTCACATTTTTCGTTCCACCAGTATTTTTGGTTGGTTTTGTTTCTACTGTGTTGGGTGAGAGTGGTGCTTTTCCTTGCGTTGGGGTTTATGTTTTTTTTTAATTGTTTGGGGTTGATTGGAGGGCTGTATTTCTTATTTCTGTTATTAGGTCTTCGCATTGTTGGTCTATACTGTCGAAGCTTTCTCCTCTGAATTTTTTAGGAGTTGTTGGAACTTATCCCAATCTGCTTTTTTGGTGTTGAATCTCAGCTGTGGGGGGGGGTGGGGGGGGGGGGGGGGGTGTTGTCATGTGGGTCGTCGTCTCCCCCCAGTTATGTACGCTTAGCTTGGGACCCATCCACAGAAAAGGTTAAAATAATAGTACTTGAGATGGACGGTAAGTAACATATAAAGAATCCCCCCCCCTCCCCAATAAAAATCTCTCCCCCTCTCGCATCTCTCTCTCTCTCTCTCTCTCTCTCTCTCTCTCTCTCTCTCAGTAGCTTTGTAGACTTCAATACTTTGTAGGCCTATTTGGATTTTACGGTCAGGGTTGTCGTGTACGTTGATCTAATCGCCCCCCCCCCCCTTAAAAAAGGTTAAGCTTAGTCTTTCAACTTGTCATGTCGGACTTTCAACTTGTAAAGTCGAATAACTCTCTTCTGCAGTTACAGCAGAGCTTAGTCAACTCTCGAGTCTCGAATAAAATAGATTATTTTTTAGTGACTAAGCTTACGGCCAAAGTATACTAAGCGTATTCTACAGTCTTTGCTAGGGCCTAAAATCTAATCAGTTTCACTAGACCTATCCAGCCTACAGTAAATTGAGCTTTTAAGACCAGACTGATTGTGGTATGGAGGCTGTTGATAAGCTGATGTTGTGTACCGCCTCGAACAGTTTACTCTATTTAATTGATTAGTCTAAATTAGATTTTAGATATTTTCTAGATTGTAGATTTTAGATCTCTCAGTCTAGATCTAGATCTAGATCTAGACCTCTAGATTTCGACTGATTTTACAATGCAGCCTTTTCGGCTTCTATCGTCTTTTTTCAGATAATCTAGATCCCACTTTTTGCTCATGTACACAAAATGTGCTTTATTACCCTTTGAAATGCAACATATATATTTCTACATTCATTCACAACATTGATAGGAATGCACATTTATGAAATACATGTGCTGAAGGGTGTTTGTTTACGATTTTAGGTTGTTTGGTAGCCATTTAGGCTATACCACACACGGCAGTTTTTTATTAGGTAGATGTCTATCGACTTGTGCTACTGAATCTAAGCCTAGATTATAAACCCAGTCAGATCTCTAAGTTGTCTTCACACTTGACTTGATTTGCATAATGGCATGAGGAGGTAGAGCCAATTTTCAAGGCAAACAAACAACCCCCCCCCCCCCCCGATAATTTTGACCGATATTCCTGCAATCTACATTTAGATCTAATCTACTTTCAATTGTTAGATTCTAGATTTCCATCTACAGATTTAGAATTAAACTTAGGTAGATCTACTCCTTACCCACTGAAAGTTTTTTAAAGTAAAATTTTGTAAAAAAATCTATACACCACGACAAACGTGTCACAAGTCAACAAAAAACAAGTTACAACTACGACCACTACTTCTACAATTATATCTTCCACAGAATAGACCATCTAAGACTATAACACAACAGTCTACGTTTTAAATATAGTTATCAAAATTTATGTTTATAACCAACCAGGTCCAAAAATTGTTTAAGAAAATAGAAGTTATATAAATGCGGGATAGAATTACAACACCACCATTTATCCCAAATGTAAACTTAAATTTTGCCTCACGGCTAAGATTTTTTCAATGAACTGAATAAAAAAAGCTATACTGCTACAACCCGAGAAAATCGGATTGGATGTAAAAACTATCATCAAATCATTTTTATAAAGCTTTTTATAAACTGTTTTTTTATCAGTACTCTAAGGGGAGGATCCACAATTTTGATCCCATTTATTCGTCCAAACAACACTGATCTCGGCGGTCTGTCCCTCTGAACTTTCTAACTCAAAGCCATTTTCAACAGTAAATAGATCTAGAACAGAATCTAGAATCTAGTTCTTGTTCTTAATTGAAGCCTGTGATCTTACTTGATCAACACAACAGTTATCTTTCACTTTCAGTCTCTCTGATGTAATTCCATTTAAACTATAACTAATGTAAACAACATAGATCTTGAATATAGTCGCCACAATTGTGTGTGCTAATTTAGATCTAGTTCTAGCATGTTAGCAGAGCTAGATACAATAGTGATAGGCTTTTTGAAAGCTAGTTAAATTTTAATTATTATCATTTTCACTTGTATAAAGGGGTGACAATTCTGATTATTTCTTCATAAAACGGGTGCATTTTTTAAAAGTAAAACGTTCTGATTTCTAAGATCTAAATCTTAGTAAAGTCTAAAGGCAATATATTTGATATTGCTGGTCATGTCGATAAATTCTAGAATTACATGTTTGAAAGGTCTTTTAAAACAACCTTGATATTGTATTATTATATGACAGGAATGGGGTCAAACATTACTTTCAGGCTGACTCAAATCAATAGGTGGGTATTGTCTTTTGACCTGATTCTTCAGTACTGTTCACTGCTTCAAAAAAGCTTATTAGGGCAGTGGTTTGGGTTTACAAAGGAAACAATTTGATGAGCTGTCGTAAATCCATTCATGATTCAAGTTACACAGCAAAATGTTTTACTGTGATCGCTGAGCTGTTGAAGTAAAATTACTAACCTCATTCATCGTGAAAATAATTTAAGCATCCAAGATTCATATAATTCAATCGCAAGTTCACAAAATTTATGCTTAATCTGTCAAGCAAAGAGATATAAAACGTGTAGATCTATTGTTATTGACAATGCTGGGGACTGACGAGCAGGAGGTCTAAGGGAAACCTTTTATTGAACTAACATTGATTTGAAGATTGCATTTTTTAACAATATGCTGTATAAGGCACCAGATATTTCTAGCATAAATATTCTGGATTGACGAGAAGGAGGTCAAAGGTACGATCCTCCGCTGATATTTCTGTTACCAATTTTTGTATTGTAGAACTTTCAATTAGGGCTACAAGGTTTCTAAGCACATCACCCTTTCAGTCAAAAGACACACAGGAGAAATGTTGCTCCATGTAAGAAAGGTTTTGAAGTCTAACACATCTCACCCATAGCTATATCAAAAGTTTAATTCATTGTGATCATCTGCACACATACGTAGGCTAGTAATAAGTTATCAAAAAGTGAAAACAATTAAAAAGTGAAATTTAACTAATTTTTCATCGCAAAATTTTTACTTGTATGAACTTACAACCAAAAAAAAAAAAAATATGGGCAATATCAGGACAACGCTGAGAGTAGAGGATCAGTTAACCAGCTGAAAAACACTGCCACACTCCATGTTTTTACACCCAGTTACCACTGCCAACTCCAGTCTGGCCATCTGGTCGTTCGAGCAAACTGCTCAGCACCAATAATAGGTGTTTTCCTTTCCTCTGCTGTGACATGCAGATTCAATAGTTTATAAAAATAATTCTAGTAAGGTAATTTAGAAGCTGGAAACAGATTTAACATGATATCCTATTTTTTTTGCCCTTAAAAAAAAATCTAAAGCCAGACTAATAATGCGTCATAAATTCTGAACTCCATAAGGCTTACCCAAAACAGTCGACATATATCCGCAAGACAAAACTTGATATTTGACATCGAGGACGACTTTCAAAATAAGTGTTGTACCTAACATGCTGGTATCACTTATTTTGCGCAGTAGGAGTTGTGTTTTCAAGGTCAGTACTTGGGAATTGTTTTTTTCTTCTTGTAAAGCTAATCTATAAAATTTTACTAATATTAGTTGCAATTTTAAACACTGTTCTGATTAAAGCACCTGTAAAGTAAGTTATTCCTCTGATGTATGCTATAACATATATCTGGGTGAATATGAATATTTGGTCTATATTTCCCCTTTCAGCTAAAGAGAATGTGATTGGATAAAACATATATACTTGTTAGATCTTAACCAATCCAGGCAATTAACTTAATGATTGAATTATTAGCAAGCACAATATAGACAAGACACATTTTATCATTGTATCTACAGTGGAAACCTCATAATTGCAACTCTGTGTGATTTAATCACAACTTTGAAGTAAGGGGACATGACATGATACCTGAACCACTAAGGTATTTAAAAATATAGACAGCTGCTGCCTTATTTGAAAAAAAAAAATGCATGAGAGTTGCCTAATTACTCTAGATAGCAACCTTTTTACAACCCCATTTTATCTAAAAGCATGTCTTGTGCAACAATAGGCATTAAAGGCTGCTTGACAGATAGTACTTTTGTAATTACTATTGATGGTATCAGCTTAGTTTTGAACTCGTCTTTTTGTCTTTTATACTACCTGGAGCCACAAAGAGGATCTAGGTTTGTGGTCACTTCTATTTTTAATCTTTAAACCCAAATGTTTCTAGATCCTTCCATTAAATCAAACGACAGTAAGATTAATGAAGTGAAAAGTCTTAGAAACATCACATTGCCATGAACACATCAGCTAAGAATACTGCCAAAACTAATCTAATTGCCATTGACAGCACGTCAGCAGTGTACGCAAAAGGTCCGAGTTCGAGCCCTGGCGATTGCACTCCCTACAGGTTGGACTGGTGTCAGTTTAATGGAGATAGGAGTCATGCTGTCCCCGCCCTGTCTCGTGTGTGGCAGCATATAACATTGTCAGACATCAGTCTTGGGGCCCGTCTACAATATAGCCTCTATAGTGCTGATGTTGGACGTTAAATCAATTCAACTCAAATATATCGGCATGTTCAGTCGCACTGCTGAAAAATTTGTTGGCACATTCAGCTTGGCTGTCATAGGGAAACTGCGCTTTGACAGAAAATATATATATATATATACATGTATACTGTTAGTAAAAGGAAAAGTGTAGATCGATAAAATTGAGCATTAGCAGTTTGATAACCTCTCCTCTCTCTCTCTCTCTCTCTCTCTCTATCTCCCTACCTCCCACTCTCTATCTTTCAAAAGTTCAACTGTAGTTTTTGTGTGGTTTTTTTCCTAATGTAGTTTTTTTTGTGAGTTTCTGAGGTGATCAGTTGAAAGAATTCAAAGTTGTTTTTTTTTTGTATTGCAAGCCTGTAGGTCCTAAATTAGTAAAACTTCAAAAGTGATTATTCATCACAAATAAAATATTGTGTGGAAATTTCATGTCTATCTGTGGATCATCAAAATTAAATAAACATCAGCATTGGAGTGATTTAGCTTTTACACATAATCATGCTCAATTAGATGACAATTGATGAAACTAAAATTGTGATAAGATGCCAAAAGAAAATTGTGATAAGATGCAACAATTTGCATCTTATCGTGTTGTTAAGTTGCATGGGAATAGTCATTAAAAGAGTTATTGTTGTCGAAGTAAGCAGTGTTCTTCTATGATGGAGGGCTGAAATGATCTATAGAGTTAGAATAGGGTGCAAACCAACTCCCCAAACTACATGGATAAAATTATAATGATTTACCAATACAACTTTATTTTAGCACTGGCACCATTTGTCTTTAAAAAAATTGCTGACAGTCATATTATTTTACCTGACAGGGATGATCGACAGGAATTGACTTGGTAATAATTAATATCACATGTTTTTACTTTGATAAAAAATGTTAATTGTTATCAAGGCAAACTAATTATGTTTTTTTGTTTTTTTGTTTTTTTGTTTTTTTTCAATCTCCATTTTATAGAGATTGACTTTGGTTTAATCATGGTTCAAGATTCTAGGTTAAAATTTCATTTTTTTATTATTATTTTTTGTGGAGTTGTATCTTTTCATGTTATTGTTAATGAATTTCAAACATTTTGGTGTTTGTAAAGGCTTCGAAAAATGAAAAAAAAAACCCATGAATTTTAGTTTTTACTTTTCCTTGTGTTCATTAATTCTTAAACTTTAGTTTCTGCTGTTTTATGTGGTCTAACTAGCCCAGCGTCTAGTAGAGAGACCATGAAAAAAAGTTAGCTTTCATGAAATTAAGCAAAACTGGACCATTAAGCTTTATAATATTTCAAAGTGGATTTCTATGAATTTAAAACATAATGGCAAAATAAGAAATGTACCTGGTACAGCTAATAATTGTAACATCAAGAAAATGTGTAATTTTGTCCCTTTTTGAACTATGATTGGGCAGGTTGTTATTTCCCTTCCTAATATTTAAGATACCACCATTCTACTATTTCATCTTCATAATGCATATTTTATAAGCTACAAGTATTCATGCAAACTTGATATTTGATGACAGGGGAAGATTGTTCGAATACAACATGGCTGTGGTGTGTTTGTGTCCAATCAAGAAATTCATTCCAATTTGAAACAAAGCCACTGGAGAAAATTTTCTGATAAAGCTGATGACCCATCCCCTTCTGAGCAACTTCAGAAACTAGTTAAAATATTGCAAGAGAACAACACTAAAGAAGAATTTCAAAAGGCAATTAAACAACAATTCTCTGACCAGTTTGAAGCTGTAGATGAAGATATGGCGGCCTTCTTAAAAAACTTGGCAAGTGGTTTTAATGATATTGTGAACGCTGCTCAAGCGAAGATAAACCCTAATACTGTGCAAGCAACAACTGCAGAAAAGTTAATAGGGTAAGCATGGCACCATTTAAATGTTTCTTGATTCAATAACAAAAAATTATTTACTCATGCTAGCTTTTTAAAAAAAAATCATATACATATAATTATACATACACTGTGAGAACCAATGTTGTGTAAGACTGAAGAGAGATTTCACATACGCTATACCTCTGCATACTACTTTTTATATCAAATTCAATGAATTGAAATTGTGAAAAAAGTACTTAACTTGTATCAACTAAATCATACAAAACAATTTTTTTTAAGTTTTAGGAAAACTGTTGTGTTCCAAGACATTGATGTTCCATGTTTAAAAAAAAAATCTTTTATTTTAGGACTGTAGTAATAAAGCAATCAGGATGTTTGACTTTGCATCGTAGAGAGGGTGCCATTACTACTTTGGAATGTACCCTTTCAAGGCCAGAAGTTTCAGGAAAGACCTTAAGGTAGATTTTGAAAAAGACAACTCTCACTTCTTAAGTTGTCTTTTTTGTGGTCAATTTCAAAAAGAAAATGTTAAAATTTAATTATGAAACACTGCAGTTTTGTTTTGATTTATTTGTTTTTTTATTGTTTTTTTTTATAAGATATCTTTACATGTACTATCACCACTGCTTTACTAACATAAAAATAAGTTTTAATGAGCTTTTTGTTGTCTTAATTGAAAATTAGTGGAAAACAACAGAAGTGACATGAAAACATGTTTGTCATTGCTTTACTGGCATTGATTGGAGTGGTTAGCTCAAAATGACAATAAGAATCAGAATTTCATCTATATGTACTTTCATGTGCAATATGACTCATTACGATTTTTTTTGTTTTTTTTTTCTTTTTTGAGACAGTTGGTCATTTGTTATCTAACTGCTAGTGCATTTATCTTTTTATGTTTTTGTTATAAGAAATAATAATTTTATGTGTAGCATATGGGGAAATGCATGGAATGGTTAAATCTATGTATACGGTCAAAAGGTGCATACTACAAGGGCCAAATTTAAAATTGTAAAATAGGACACTAAAGACAGTTTTTCAGACAGATAAATAACTGAATTTATTGGTTTCAACATGAAAAAGATAAATAAAAGGTCTCATTTTGAGCAAATGGATTTCAAAGTACACCATGCACAAAGTGTCCCTTGTTACATGCTACACAAAATGTCATGTCATTTTCCTGCTTGACTCGCTCTTTCAATGGAAAACCTGCTATAATTGTAAATGAAAACATCGTGTCTATGTTATACAAAAATAAAGTTGAAACAGCTGAAAAATTACAGAATAACCGGTATCCATGGTGTAGCGCGTAACAAGTGACACTGTTTAAGTCACAGCTGTTTTTTGTACCAGTTATAATTGTGTCAGAAAAGGAATTCTGATATTTATATAGATTCCAGGAGGTAAGTTCCTGAAATGCAAGCTACAACAACTTCAAAGAAGTAATGAATTCACCACAAAAGGATTACAAAGGTGTCCCTCGTTACAGTTGTCAGTGCTACACTATCTTCATTTGGTGTCATGTGTAACAAGGGACATAACAGAAGCAAATTTCATAAATTCTAAGGCTGAACCTCATTTGACTGAATCTCCATAAAGAAACAAGCATTAACTATGCAACGAAAAGTTGTACTCACGCAGGTAGTTCAACATTTATGGCAAAAAGAAAACAAAGGTGTCCCTCGTTACAATTGTCTTTGCTACACCATTTTCTTTTGGTATCAAATCTTCCAATGCAAAACTGAACCTTAATCATGTTAATATGCGAAGAAGAAAACATTCCCGTTCTAAAATGGAATATTCAGTTGTACTCAATCAGGTAGCTCAAAAATTTACAAAAAAAGCAAAACAAATGTGTCCCTCGTTACAACTGTCTGAGCTAAACCAGGTAAATAAAAAATACAACAAAGTGAGTTAAAAATCTTTAAAAGAAATTGTGACTAGACCTTGATGTGAAAACAAGAAGATTACCTTTACTAAATGGAACATAATGTACTCTATCAGGTTCTTCAACCTCTTCAAAAAAGGGTCTCCCCTGTTACAACCATCTTGTTTTGGTGTCTCATGTAACAATTCAAACTCATAGTCACTAATCACTGGTGTGGATAAGACTGGACAACTGAATGGATTATTCAGAGGTACTTAATCAAGTAAATCAACATCGAGACTCCTCCTTCACTCCTTGTTTTCCTCATTCTTCCTTTCATTCCATAAGGCGTTAGCAGCAGGATCCTCTTTTATTCTTTCTTTGTACTCTCTGCATTTTTGCGCATTTGATTTTGGAGCGAGTTTCCCCACTTTCGGTTTCACTGGTCGCAACCCTACAAAGGAATAAAAAGCAAAGTATAGATGAAAAAAAAAAACAAGATAAAATTCATACTAAGAGGACCCATTTAGGGTCTAGGACATAGAAAAAGAAATGGCAAGACTGTGCTGGAGGCTAATTATTCTAGCTTGTCTTAAATAAAAAAATTGGCAAATCAAGATACCAATCACATGTATCATGGTAAGGCCAAAATCTAGAAACTAGATTAGATCTAAATATAGATTGTATACATTTAGTTCCAAAACTCATCATAAATGTTATTTGTATCAAAATAATGCCTATGAGTTAAGAAAATTAACATCTTTTGGTGTAGCATTTCAGTGACAGTGATGTTGTAACAAGGGACACTGTTTGTATGGGTATTTTATTTGGAAGTGAGTGTAAGTTTAGGAATCAAGCAATAAAAGGATAAAATTGAATAATAAAACGTGATGGAAGCATGTAATCTTTATACACCACGGCTATTGTAATATTACTAACAACTTGATGGATGCATGGTGTCGCAAACACCGTTTTCTTTGTTTCAAGTTAAAATTCTGTTGCATGTGCCTTCACAAACATGTTATGTTGGCAAAGTATCAGTTGAGAAATGTATATAATGCATCAAAAGGGACCAGAAACCTAAAATAAGTATAAAATGTTAACAAATGGGTGTCCCCTTGTTACAATTGGAGGTTTGGGTGTCCCTCGTTACAACTAAATCTGTGTGCTACACCATAACAGATCTTACCTTCTCTCCTGTCAGCCATGCTGGGTTGAGGTAAGTGGACTGTCAGGAGCACAGGAAGCTCTCTTGTACCTCAAACAGTTGGACTTCATACATTAGGCAACAAAACAAACCAATAATAGAGGATATGGTGTCCCTTGTTACAATTTGACACCAAATTTTGTTTTCCATCTAATTTTCCCATTGTTACGATTTTTCACTTTAAAACACTTCAGGATATTTCTTTTATCTTTTTCTGTCAATGAAACTTGTTTTGGTGCTCAAGGGTCTATTGAATGATGCAAGAAATTGTCTCACAGTGTTTTTCGAAATTTGACACCACATGTAACAAGGGACACTGCTATTTTAAACACGCAATATTTTACCAGCATGATAATTTTTTTTTTCAAAAGGCTTTTAAATCGACTTTGGACCTTTATTTTTAGATTTCACCACATATCAGAACCATTCAATGTCTCTAGAAGCCACACTGGTACCACAAACAAACTCACCCTTGTTGGCTTAGAAAAGGGCATGGCATTTACATAGTTACTTCGTTGGAATAAAGTCTCAAACTATTTTTCTTTACTTTTCATGGTCACCAATTTATCTTATGTATTTCTCCCATTATTTTCACATCTCCTAAGGTGTATTTATCTCAAATCCATCCAATAGTTTGCGTGCAATCATCGTTTTAATATGGTGTGTAGAAGTAGGTCACCTTTTGACCTCGGCTAGCTTGCACAAAGGTTGCATTTTTCAGTTCCTGAGAATGTAAAGGTGGAATATGAAAAGTCCTTTAAAAAGTACCGGTATCTAAAGTATAAGAATCAATTTACATAAGAAAAATGAAAGTTCCTACTTTTTCATGTTATTGTATGCATGTTTACGAATTTACTTAAATTGAATAAAAACCCTGCAGCTTTGTTTAATACTGTTTTGAAATTTTTTTTTAAATTCTGGAACAGTCCTGGAATTTTTTTATATACAAGATTCATTAATGATTTCGATGATTTTTAAAAAATTTTTAAATGCCTCCTCAGCTTGTTTCGCTATACAGCTGCTTTTGAAGCAGAGGCAGTCTTCAATTCTTTTGTGTCTACTGTGGCTCCAATTGTTGGCACTGGTCTAATAAGTGTACAAGAGGATATTTTACAGCGTTTGTGTGACTGTGTAAGAGAGCACCCATTATGGACATCGGCTCATATTGCAGCATATCTGGGTCACTCAGCAGTACTTAAATGTCCAGGTATTTTAGAGTAAGTTCTGTTTCCTTCAAAAAGTAACCATAGCAATTGAAAGCCAATTCTAATATCAAATGGACAGAATCATTGGTTTATTTATAATGGAAGTGGCTATTTGTTCCGTAACCGGACAAATAGCCAAAAGGCTATTTCCCCTGTAGTCTTGGGTTGGAATTGCTTTCTGAGCCAACTAAAATTGGTTGTGATAGCTGTCTCATATTGAACCATATTATGATGTTTTAAAAGGTGGCAGCAAATATTTTTATTATTATTATTGTTGTTGTTGTTGTTGTTGTTGTTGTTGTTGCAGTTACGACCACTCCCGCTAACAATAATAATAATAATAATAATAATAATAATAATAATAATAATAATAATTATATTTGGTGGCACCTTCAGATTTAAACACATCATTCATAATAGGGCTCTAACTGAGACAGCTGTCCTAACCAATCCTAGTTGGATCACCAAGACTGCCGCAGGAATAGCATTTTGGACATAACCACTTGCATTTATAATTGACCTCGTTCAAGATTTAGATAACATGAAGTTCAATTACTTGTAATTTCTGTGTTGTAAGAATTTAGAAGAAAATCAGGAATGCCTTTTCCCTTTTTAATCACTTTCGTACTCTCTTCTTTTGATTTATCACTGCGGAACTGAAGATGTAAACTTTATTTTTATTTTCAGCCAGGTCTAAGAAGATTTCAATAGAAAAGTTGAGATATTCCATGATATTGAAATCATAATATGATTATATGGCTAACGGCATCAATCTTTGCCTAGCTTTAAATTTTTATTATGCATTTCATAATCAAATCCATAATTGTTATTTAGACGATTGCATAAGTTAAAAAGGAATGCTCATGGAATAAAAAAGAAAAATTAACTAGCGAATGATGTTATAAATTTAAATTTTTTTCAATTTTTTTTTTCAGCAATGCTGACCGCCCAAGCGGTACTCACCAAAGAACCCCTCTTATGGTAGCTCTCATGGGCAAACAGGCACCCACCATAGAGGAGCTTCTTAAGTTAGGGGCTAATCTTAGCAAGAAGGACATGGGGGGAGACACAGCTTACCATTATGCTGTTCTTCACAACTGCTCACCTATTGTTGCTGTAAGTAATAGGACATTTCACCCTTCCAACTCAAATCAAAAGCAGTTTCTGACAGCAATTTTGAATTCTTTGTCTTATTTTTTTTTTCCCTCCCTCAATTGTGTATTTTCTTAGATGGCTTCTTCCATGAGTTTTATCTTCTATTGGTTACTTCTTTGCAGAAATGGCTTTGCCTATTATCTTTCATCTTGCCACCATATAATGTAGTTACTGCAAAGACATATGAAAAGTATGGCAAGTCAGGGTTTTTTTTTTCTCTTTGCATGGTTATGTAAGTTTTAAGGGTTATTGCCCATTGCTCTGGTATGTGGGCTTAATTAAATATATAGCAAAGACATAGAGAATCAATATTATTCCATGCTGAAAGAAAAGTCAAGTTAAAATATTAAACATTTATGTGCTTTGATAAGCTATTCAAATTTTCAAAGAAGGTCTTAGCAAGCCTTTAATGGAACATTCTTTTTCTTAGCTCATTCAGAGAGTTGAACTTTGGGTTGTTTCAAATGGCACAATACATAGTTGATTGATGCATTGCAAAAATTTGTATTTATTAATAAATTCAATGTTGTGACAGTGATTATTATAAGTTAAAGCAGTAAGAATTCGCCACAGTATAAGATCTCGTTTTAATGTGATGTAGGCTAAACCTGGTCAAGTATTGTATTATCTAACCGAAAGAGTATATCACTAGTTTTTATATCTTTCTACTTTGAAGATATCGGTGAACACGTTTCAGCTGTGCTACTGCTAGAGCATTTATTATTTTACCTCTTTTTAGTCCTTCTCTGATCAATCAGTCACAGCGCTTCACGTTCCTGTGGTCTCTGACCCAACTCTATCATCATGTCACTGGTGCTTGTGATCAGTACATAGGGATGTGCATGTTGCGCCCACATGCAAGCAATGAGGTAACTTGAAAGGGGTGACCCCGCCTCAGACTGTGGTCCTTTTCTGCTGGCAATAATCTGAGGTAGGGATGCAGAAGCCACCAATCTGCATCAAAGGTTGCCTTTCTTGTTTATCAATCGCTTGAGGACACAGGGCAGGCTGGTCTTCACACACCACTGTCCGTGTATTATATTTGACATGTACACTGATTGCTATAGCCTAGTTGCTGAAGGATAAATCTAGACCTTATTTAACGTTAAACGTAAACTTTGCATGCAACTGGGACCCATGGCCGTGAAAATTGTATAATGGGAGAAATTATTGTCTCACCGTCATATTATTCTTTAAATTTTTTTAAAAATAGGGATATTATATTGGCTTCATTTATAAACCCCAGGGCCATTTTATTCTATTGGAATCAGCAGAATGTTCAGTGCACCAGTCAATATCACTATGAAAACGAACCCGAAAATACAGTGTCATGATTGTTAAAACTAGTAACAAGAAATAGGGAGGAAGCAGGGAGTTCCAGTGTCAACCGTTTGAACTAAAGCCTAAGTATTATATCGTTCATATGAAACACGTACACATATACCTAAACAATGTTGCTTTTAAGAATCTAATAAGGAATTAACTTTCAAATCATTCTCAAGGCTTTGGCATGTAGGACTGACAGTATTTCAATGATTCACACATAGTCTAATAAGAAAATCATCTTATATAATTGTCTAGATCTAGATCTAGATTTTCTACTGTAAATTGAAAGTCGGTCATTGGAATAAATAAATCCATTACTGATGAGTTCAATTTACAAATCATAGATTTATGAGGCTCTCTATGGTTAACTGTATAATTAATCTTTGGCTCTCAATGACAGATGACATTATAACAGGGTTTGTATAAAGAAAGTTTCCTTTCTTCTACATGTGTATGATGTACCTCATGGTATCCAAGATGTTGTTTTTTTCTGCATTAAGTCTTTCTATTTAAACTTTCACAATTTTTGCACCCATGAACATTATTTAATTAGTTTTACTAAATTCATTATCTGCACTCCTCCAGTCCTCTTTGGACTTGGAGACATGTGATCATTCCTAGTTATAACCATCAAGATAATACATTTAATTTTTTTTCCTTTGTATCTTTGTAAAAAGCAATCGTATTTTGTCCTTGGGGAAGTTGAAGGAGGATTTTTCTTTGTACTCCACTATATAAAAAAGCATTTGTACACTTGATAGCACCATAAAGTGCGCTAGTACCAGAATTTACATCTCTTTTAGCTTTTCTAGCCATGTTTGACACTGACAACCGGGTAGGCTACATACTGGAATAAAGGGAGGTCACTTTCATGGAAGAAATTGAACGTCTGAACATTGACTTTGGTTATAGTTGAAAATACATTTTTTATTTTAATTCACATAGGAGATCAATTTTAAAAAGTTTTTTTTAAAATGTTTGTAGCTCCTTGCAGATTATGACAAAGAAGGTGTCATTAATTGGCTCAATGGCAAAGGAGAGTCTGCTCTCCTCATGGCCTGTCAAAGAAAGATGTTTGAGGCAACAGAGAGTTTGCTTGGAGCTGGGGCTGATCCTCGAATTGCTGCTGCTGATTGTCTTCCTATACATGCAGCCGTTAAGGCTGGTGATATGAAGTAAGAACGCATTTTCTTTTGTCATGAATTGCGATGAAACACATTGAGTCAAACAGGCAATGAGTCCCTTGGAATTTGGTTGATCCTAGATAATTAAAAAAAAACAAAAACAAACAAGTTTGGAACCTTTGAGGGCCTGATATTGCATTTAATGGCACTGAACAAGGAAGTGCCTAGCAATACCTGCTGAGACAGGAGTTATGGTATCCCCGTCCTGTCTCGTTTGTGGCAGACATCAGTCTTGGGGACCATCCACAATATAGTCGAAATAATGTCAAGTACAACTACTCTCTCAGCCTCACTCTCTCTCTCTCTCTCAAACTCTCTCTCTCTCTCTCTCTCTCTCTCTATATATATATATATATATATATATATATACATATATATATCTCTCGATCTCTTTCTATTTTTTCTTTGGCAACCTTCCTTTCTCTTTCTCTATCCCTTCTGCAGTCTCTCCATCTCATAGGTCCTTGGCTCTCTCTGTTTGTTTTTCTTTCTCTTTCTCATGATGTAGCCGAAAGGTAGAGCATGCAGCCTCTAATGAGTGCGCTACAGGTTTGATCCATGGTTGAACAGATGCTTTTTTTTGTACTGATTGATTACAAAAAAAAAAAAAAAAAAAAGACAATTCAGGGAACCTATTAAAAGTATCATCACAAAAAATGCACTGGCGATTAATATAATTTGATGACTAGTTACTTCTTTACAGACTCCTAGGCTCATTTTCTTCTCCTCCCGTTAGAGGGGGGCAATGTGGTCTAGGGGTAGATATATAGAACATCGGCTTCCGACGCAAAACGGTCCCGAGTTTGAATCCTGGCTGGTGCGTTCCCTACTGGTTGGGTCGGTGTCAGTATAATGTGACCAGCTGAGACAGGAGTCATGGTATCCCCGTGTGTGGCAACACATAAAATTGTCAGACGCCCGTCTTGGGGCCCATCCACAATATATACATTATATAGTGATGCTGTTGGATGGTAAACCAACCCAACCAACCAACCTCCCGTTAAATGGTAATGATTGCAATGGTGGGAATTGTAGTGGTGGTCATTTTAGTGATTAGAATTGTAGTGGTGACAATGGTGTTAAACATAGTTATGATGATGGTAGTGGTTGTGGTAATAGTAATAAGGGTTATGATAGTATTAACAATATTGATAGTGTTGGTGGTAGCAGTAGTGATAATAATAAGTCACGGCGCTACAAAACGCGCGATTTTGTGCATTTTAGTTGAGCAGCAGGCCGCCGGCTGCAGGGTCATAAATCGCCTCCCAAGGGACACCCGTCACTCAGGCCAGGCGCACGCTGTTTTACCTGAGTTTGACCCTCGCTAACGGGTAAAAATCAACAAATTGTGCGCGTTATATCTCACTATATGTTGATCGTCTTTCGAGAGAGCCGCTATTAGTTGATAGTGCAACATTTTGATTTTATATTGGTGAAAACTGTGAATTTCTGAGCCTATTTGTTTAGATTCTATAATAGTATATGTGTGTGAAGGTTTTTAAGTGCAATTGATAAACTGTTTTCTTTTTTTTAAATTTAATTCCTCAAATGCGCATCGTTATTTTGGTGTGATAATTACTTAACTATGCAGTTAAATATATGTCTTTTAATAAAAAAAATAAATTATGTTAATGCTTCTTATTTTACAGTTGCTACATGCAAAGAAAGACTATGATACCTAAATTGCTGACCAAACTGCTTTTGATCCTTTATTTGATCTATCTATGTTGTCCTCAAAATAATGCATTTGGAATAAACTGAGCAGTACCAAAGACAAAAGGAAGCCATGGATCAATCCTATGATGAACATGTTCGGTGTATAAATGAACTGTGCCGTGTATGCGATCAATTAAAAGATGTTAAAAAAGGCAAGAAAAACTTTGTAAAACCTCGTTTGTGTGAACCTTCAGCTGGTGACATTTTAATTGTGTTTGGCATTGACATTAAGACTGATGTGGTGGATAGCCACCCCACGTATATATGCCATAAGTGCTGGAGGAAAATAGTTCACATTAACCAGAAACCAAGTGCAGTTATTTTCAACTCTGCTCGCCAAATAGCATCTTCAGCTGAGAGACTGTGGACACCTTATGACTCATCACTGGCTGTCAGTGACTGCCGGTCCTGTTCACACAGGAAAAATCTCGCGTCAGGATGCATTAAAATGAAGCATCCACAGATACTGTTGAATGATAAACACCAGGGTATTACATCATCTACAGTATCTGCCTGCTCCATGAGCAACAATGAAGGTGAAACAGTTTCTTCTTTATCTTCTCATAATGCATGCCCAGCCCAACCCATCGTTTCAGTTGCAAACTTCAGCTTCGTCCCTGAAAATACACAGGTTTTTTCAGTTCACTGCTCACCTCACTATAGGTACATCAACACTTCACAATTACTCATTCAAACAACTCCCCTATTGTTATTGAGAGAAACTACAATATCAGTGACAGTGACATTACCACCATCACAGATTCACCTACCTGTATTTATTCAACACTAAACACACAGACCTGTTCAGAGGCTTTCACTGAAAAATCAACCTCAATTGCAATGAACTCATCATTCGCTATCAAGAAAGCAATCTACACATGTAAGGACACCTACTAAAAGAAAACGTAGTAGAATTTTGAACAAGATTAGATATCGTGTAGCAGGAAGCTCAGATGAGGCGATTGACACCCAGTTAGCATCGGAGTTAAAGAGAGTTCCACTTGTAAGGAAACGGAACATTATCAAAAAGTCAGGATCGAAAGAACATATACAGATTTCAAAAAAACAATCACTTATTATCAAAGAATCATTAGGACTTAGCTGGCGACAGGCAAAACGTCATCGCACATTATTAGGGGAACTGGGGGTTAAATTTGAAAGCGAGAAGGCTTCTAAAGATCTAGCAAATGAAATAGTTTCTGATTTTGTAAAGGTAGACATGGCTTCATTCGCCGATGATAAAGGTTTCGATTTCGATGCAGCATACGGCAGAATCGAAGATTTATCAACATTCACGCTGCGACTACTTGATGCGTACGCTGAAGCCAACATGCTGACTTGGCACCAAGGTCAGTTGCCAGAGAAAGAAATTTGGGTGAAAATAGGCGGCGACCATGGTAAAGGTTCCATGAAATTTACATTACAGATTGCTAACCTCGCCAGGCCGAACGCACAGAGCAATACGATAGTAATAGCCATTGCTTCCGTCAAGGACACCCACACGAACATCAAACGATTTTTCGATCGTGGTTTGGCCCGTGAGATAGAACGCCTGAGAATACTTGAATGGCAAGGGAGGGAGATCAAAGTGTTCCTGAATGGAGACTACGACTTTCTTTGCAAACTGCTAGGCTTGTCGGGCCCACAAGGGACTTATCCTTGCATTTGGTGCTTGATGCCAAGGCGGCGAATGCATGCAGCTTTAACTGGTCCCTTGGAAAATAGAACCGTTGGGGGTATCAGCGAGAGAAGTCGAGCATTTCAGGAGAGTGGTGGCGACATCAAACAGGCTGCGAAATTTTTCAATTGTCGATTTAGACCTTTTCTGCAGATACCCTTGGATTTTATCGCTCCTCCTTATCTGCATATTCTCCTCGGTGTCGTTTTGAAACATCACAAGCTGCTTGAGCAGGAGGCCCATGCCTTAGATGTCTGCATAAGCAGAGAACCAGATGTCAGACTCACAGATTTGGGCAAGTTGGTGAAGAAATATGGCAGCAACTGGAGCCTGTTTTTGAACACACAAGACAAGATAAGGCAGTTTGAAGGTTGCGTTGTGCTCAGTGAAAGCCCGGAGGACATCATCAGTTACACTAGACAGTTAACACAGACAGAACAGTCACTGACAGACATGGAGCATGTTGACCTTGCACCCAGAGCTGGTCCTGTGGCTTCCAGTCTAGATGGTGTTTTAAACAAACACAAAATTTTCCCCCAGGCCTACCACAGTCGCTCCTTTGTGGGCAACCACTGCCACAAGTATTTACAGCCAGGCGTTTACTCTCACCTCACACGCACAATTATCAAACAGACACAAGCATGCACAAATAACCCATTTCTTTCGGACAGAGCTTTTGACATTGAACACAAATTTAACAGACTCAACAACGCATTTCGCCAAGTTCATGTAGCTCTCTCGCACTGCAAACCAATGACTGTTGATGCGATTGCGTCGAGTCAGAGTGCCATTGACACCTATATGACAATATACAGACGGCATTTTCCGAACAAAACAATCCCAAAACAACACATTCTAGAACACCACTGCATTCCATTCCTGAGACATTGTAACTTTGGGCTGGGCTTGCTTGGAGAACAAGGCACTGAAAACAGCCACCAAGCTATCCAAAAGCTACAGAAGAAGTGCGCTAAATTTTACTTTAAAGTCTCATCTTCTTCAAATCGCCCCTCATCTCAACATGAGTATACCAAGTCGGAGAAGAAAAAGAACCGCCAAGAATGCCAGCATAAATTCACCTGACCCATGAACTTTTTTAAAGTCATTTTTAGTATGTATTGTATTTTGTCATGTTAATTGTTATTCTTATTTTCATCACAGAATAACGTTCTTGGTGTAACACGATTTTTAAAAAGTCTTTAAAGTATTTGAGACAAAAAACACCTTCATTTCAATGTTTTTTATAGTAGCCTTAACTGTAAATTTGTACTTTAGCTCCTTAATACTTCGACACGGGTGAACGCCTGACAATGATTTTAACTTCGACACGGAACGCCTGACAATGATTTTAAGTGACAAGTTTGATGTACATGCACATAACGATTTTATGAGATTTTTATTAAGTTCTATCGACGCGAATGTTCAATATTTAAAGTTAAGTTAAAGCATTTAAATGTCATTTATTCTACTTTTTATACCCAATCTAGACACGGATATCTTTTAAACTATTAAACTTAAACGCACGTTGTTTTTTTCAAAAGGGAGTTTGGTTCTTTTGTTTTTCCTGTGACATAATTATGAAGGCGAACTATTAATACTAACTAATCTAGAGCGCTAATTATGAGGGCACTAAATTCATTAACAGGCCTTAGCGCCGCAGGTAACGGAGAGGTCAAGTGACCCCTTCGTGACCCCCATTAAGATAAGGCGATCACGGCCGCACGCGCCTCGGCCTAGCTCAACTAAAATGCCGCTCTTAGAGCGCCGTGTGCTGGTATTTAATTCAAAAATGACGAGATTTTGAGTATGTTAATGCCGCTCTTAGAGCGCCGTGATATATATACGACAATTTTTATGTGCTGTCACATAGAGTGGGACTACAAGAGATCACTGTCTCAGTCATTATACTAATTATACTGGTAAACAGAAGGAAGCAATGCGACCTGATTTAAAACGCATGTAAAAATATGCTTACTTAAGAAAGCCGCATACATGTATATACTTTTTTTTCCAGAAGACAGAACAATAAAGTCCTGATTCTCTTTTGTGTACGTTTTATATTTTTTATATATTTTGCCAAATACAAAATGTACAGATAAAACCTCACAAAACGAAGTCTTATAATTCGAATTTCTCATAGACAGAATTTTACAAGAGAATAGGTTATTTTTCTCTTTATATTGATCTATTAAAATCAGACTCATAATTTGAAGTTTTTCTGTAAGCTCACACCATCAATATGCATTAGAAAAGTACTACACATATAAGTATCTGTCAAGCAGAATTCAATGCTTTTTGTTGCCCAAGACATAATTATATTTAAAAGAAATGGGGAGAAGATTGCTATAGAAAGAAAACAAACTGTCATAATCATAGTTTTAAGTTGATGTCTACTAATTTTAACGTTTTTGAGGTTTAGATATTCTGAAATTTGAATCCTTCGAATTCAAAGTTTAGATCAAATCCCAAGCAATTTGAATTAGGTTTCCACTGTATATTTGGAAGGAACTGGTTAAAAGCAGATCGATTATTATTACTCCAAGTTCTGGTCTTCATATAATGCCAAAGTTGGTGAACATATCATTACAAGAAAGAAGGCTAATAAAGCTGATTTTCATAAGTTTATTTTAAGAAATTGTTTATTGTTATATACTTTAGGCTGTTTTTCTGCCTTCAAATTTCAGATCAAATTACATCTTGTTTGGAAGAGATATATGGCAGTTTTGACCAGTATTCAAATAATGTCAAAGATGATTCAGCACCAGGTAAATGTTTTTCTTTGTTGGATTTTTTTTTTTATATTTCTAGTAGGAATGTTTGCACACGATTTTAAAGTGATTCATTGTTAAGACTTAATTTTATGATTATATTCACAAAATTATGATTAGCAATTCCAAGCATTTTAGATTCCAAGATTTTTTAATAAAAAAGAAAAATTATTTTACTTACTTTGAGTGTCTTACTTATAAACAACAGGTTTGACTAAATGAATACTCAATTAAAACCAGGTAATAATTAGATGGAATCAGCCATATCGCCAAAACGTAATTAATTAATATATGCTCAGTGGAAGCTGCGTAAGATAAACCTTTTTTTCAATAGTTACTGTTACATTGTACATATATAGACGTGGAATAAAATAAACTTTTAAGCTGCCTCAAAAGCGGATTCTAGGCAAAACATTATAAATTTTGTTATTGTTTTCCGTTACTTTTAACCCATAGTATGTAATTATAAATCTTATTGTTATAATTTTGGAGTGAGGTATAGTAGCTCAGTGCGTAGAGAGTTCTTTTAATTCCTTGTTAATATTTATTCCCCAAACACAGGGTCTTATTCATCCCCAGTTGGCTTGGTGTTGTAATATGATTGTTTAACTTTAAGACTAAAGTATCATGATTTTACTTTTATATCTCTTTATTGATGTCTATTTTAGCACAAGGCGATAACAACATAAATGGGCAGACCAATGCAAGGAGGGAGAGAAAAGTTTCAATTTTGAGTTTTGGTGTGGGCAATTTTACCTCCTGTTTGATAGCAAGATATCAGCTGGCATTTCTTCTGGCCTTGCGGGACAAACTTGAGGTATAATGTTTTTTCTGTGATATCTCCAATATTGGTGTACCGGGTGTACAAATGACTAACAACTGTTGATTGCTTGTAAAATTATGCTCAAACGTAAAATGTTAGTTAGCTTTAGAGAGCTATATTTCTTCTTAATATTAATAAATATGATCCAAAATTGTATTTTTTGTAATGATAACTTCATATATATGAATTTGATAATAATCTAGCAAAATAGAAACAACGAATTTTGATAAGTTTTTATTTAAGAAAAAACAAATCAAAAAACTTTTAAACATTGTCCTGTGGATATAAGTTCCTTTATGTAATCAAGTAGTGCTCTTGTTGCATGAACAATAAATGATCAATCGTGTGCATTCACATTAACTGCAGTTTGTATAACTTAGTACCAACATAGTTAACTAAAACCAAACAAAGTTGTAAGATATTAGTTTACTGTTGAGTATGACCATTCAATGACCATTTTAGCATCTTTTTTTTCCCTTTCTCCATTGATTTCAGAAACAGTGTTCAGCCTGTGAATTATTTGACCCCGTTTTTACTACACATGAGAAATCAGTTCTGGCAGCATATAAATGTCAAGTGCCAGCCCACAATGAGGTATTGGTATATTTATTCGACATATTCTGAGGCAAGCATATTCCTCTATACGGAGAGGGAATAGATCTCTCTCTCTCTCTCTCTCTCTCTCTCTCTCTCTCTCTCTCTCTCTCTCTCTCTCTCTCTCTCTTTCTCTCTCTCTCTCTCTCTCTCTCTCTCTCTCTCTCTCTCTCTCTCTCTCTCTCTTTGGGTTAATGTCTCCCATGTTATCCTAGGGTATCCTTTACAGCAATGGCAATAAACAATGTCTGTTTTATCAGTTGTATCAAGTTTCTTTCGAGTTCTGGGTCTGATATCAAGCTGTATGAAATGCAATGAACTATGAGGAACCGTTTGGTAATTTTTGGGTGCTTATAGCTCAGTTGGTTGAGTGCTGGGCTGGTGCAGAGTATTTTAGGAAACTAAGGAAGTGTAAAAAAAAGTCAAAGCTTGTAAACTACCTAATTTTTTTTAAGAGATTTTGTGTGATATTTACACAATCATAGATCTTGTTATGTGTGTTTTTAATGAGCCTTTATATGTGCATCTTAGAATCATTTTTATACCATTGGTTTCAATTTTTACTCCCAGTCCTAGATATTTTATCTTTTTATCTAATTGTGATATACACCATATGGAAATTTTTAATAATTCTATTGTTCTATTATTTATATTTATGTTTGTCTTTTCTTATTCCTATTTTTCAATTTAAATTGTACAAGTGTTCTTGGGCATGTCATTTTTCGATTTTCTCTTTAGGGATTAAAAAAGGATTGTCTTATCCTATAATTATATTTTTTTATACTCATCAGGAGGGAAAGCACGTGTGCCTCTCACCAACTATAGTCTTCATGCCGCACTGTGGTAAAGCGCTCTATAACAACTTTCTGTGGAAAAATTCTTCAGCTCCGCAAAGTTCTTCACTATTTAATTTTCTTCTCATTGGAAACAGTTTTGATAATATGGTTCAAAGGTTGGTATAATCTATCAAAAGGTGCCTTTTTTCAAGTACACTAAATCTATAACTCCATATAAAAGTGTTTTGTTCAATATGTATTTATATTTTGCTTCGCATTATTGCAATTTTTTTGTTTTTCAAAGAGCTGTCTTAATAAAATTATGTTACCTACGGTATCACTGTTTTGTTTACCTTTTTATGTTCACTGCTTATTCGTCATTGTTTTAAACTGTTACAGTCTAGGCATAGGCCTCTGATTGATTTTCTATGATATGTCAAACGCGGCCTAAAATTATGCGTTTCCGCATGTTTGTGTGTTTTTAATGAACCTTTATATGTGCATCTTAGAATCATTTTTATACATAGTTTTTCATTGATTTCAATTTTTACTCCGAGTCCTAGATATTTTATCTTTTTATTTGATTGTGATATACACCATATGAAAATTTTTAATAATTCTATTGTTCTATTATTTATATCTATATTCTTCTTTTCTTATTCCTACTTTTCAATTTAAATTGAAGAAGTGTTCGTGGGAATGTCATTTTTCAATTTTCTCTTTAGGGATTAAAAAAGGATTGTCTTATCCTATAATTATATTTTTTTACTCAACAGGAGGGAAAGCACGTGTGCCTCTCACCAACTATAGTCTTCATGCCGCACTGCGGTAAAGCGCTCTATAACAACTTTCTGTGGAAAAATTCTTCAGCCCTGGAGAGTTCTTCACTGTTCAACTTTCTTCTCATTGGAAACAGTTTTGATAATATGGTTCAAAGGTTTGTATAATCTATCAAACGGTGCCTTTTTTCAAGCACACTAAATGTACAACTCCATATAAAAGCAGCAAAACATTGGCTTTAAGTCTGTGCTATGTGGCATATATGAGATACTCCCACTGTAGGTGTTGTTTTTTGTTGTTGTTTTGGCCCCGTAAGTTGTGAGGTGGTGACTTTGAAAAAAAAATACACTAGTGAATTTTACATTCTAGGCAGTTAAGGGGCTCGCTCTGTGTACCCGTAGGTAACCTGATCAGGTCTAAAGTTTAACCTCTGAGCTGAAGGGGTAATTTCCTTTTAAGCTGCGCGTTAGAATGTTACCCGATTTTATGATTAAAAGCGAATTTTGTTCATAGCTAGTAATGAAAAAAATGATTTGAAAAGAAGTTAATATGTACAGGGATAATTTAAAAGTGAAGACGCAAAGAAAAATGGGACCTCTATTTATTTAAATAAAGGAGATAAAGCGCAATAGAACAAGCACTTTAATTTTAAATTTTCTATTTCATTTAATAAAGACAAAAAACACATAGAACCGATCAATATCTCAGAATAAAACTTTGCGTGTCCAAGATTCTAAAATTTATTTTTCCAGTTTGTTGATTAGAAATATCGTTTAACTCGCTTGAATGTTCTATCAAGTGTAATTATTTTATACTATTGACCAAATTTTGACTAAAAATAATATTAAGCTTTGCTTAAAATGTAAAATGCCACATATGGTTGGAAAGAATTTATTTTACCTTTTAGATGATGGTAGCATATATATTTTCTATGAATAGTGAAAACGAAATAATTAAGATGAAGTTGTTCCAATCTTTTTTTTTCTTCAGAACTCCCTCAAGACAACTGGAAAAGACAGGAAACTATGTGCTCAAGGTACTCAATCTTAGTCCCTCTGTTGGATTAATTTAATTTTATTGTTATGGAGAGATATGGCACCATACTCATTGATGACTTATTTTAGTCAAATAAAAAAGGGCTTTTTAATAGGTTGTGATTCACTTCGGTATATCTCTTGGATAGAAATGCTGATTGTATACAACAATATAGTGGCGCATGGGTAGCACTTTTACTCATAGTGTCAAGAGTCATGTCATTAGCTTTTTACTGAGAAGTTCTCTTAAAGCAAAAGAGAACACCTCTAGATAACCCATCATGCAGCTCACCTGGAATGTGCCAGCACGTCTTTGCATAAGAGTCCACCACTAACGTTTTTATTTCCATTAATAATGTTACGTGCATAGAGCACCACCTTTGTGTTGTGGTTATGCGCACTAAAAAAACTATGTATTATTATTATTATTATTATTATTATTATTATTATTATTATAAGGCTGCATCTCCTCTCCCCCTTGCCAACTACCATTTTGAGGCAATAAATATCAAAGTGTTGTTCTTTCATTCATTTTTTTAAAAATTCCTTAAATTAGGAAACACACATGGAATGAGCCATGAATCATTCAATATTAAAAGATTATGTCAATTTTCATTTTCCTGGGAGACAGGGAAGGGAGAAGTGTAGGTTGGGGTGTAACAGCTTCTTTCATACGTTCTTCCCTCTTTATTTAAAAGAATGTTTAACTTCATTTTTCACTCAAGTCTGAGTTTTCAGGCATGCGCTCAGGAGATAGATAGTTTTGACTTTATATCCTCTTTCTTTTTCCTCCACCAGCTGCAGCCGTACATCAGGGAGATCCCACTCGAGAACTGCTTCACACACAAAGACATTTTCAATGATTTGGCCATGCATTGTTTCCCTCTGTCGCAGCGGGACGCAATTTTGAGGCTGTTAGCACAGGGCTGTGAGGAGCCGGTCTACGATGACAATGAAGTGGAGCTGATCAGATCCCAAAAGAATTGAAACTTTCGGGGCTCGGAGAGAATCAAATTAAAGAGTTATATGCTGTCCATTTCTATTGGTTTACCAGACGATGATAATAATGGCTAAATATTCTGAAATCAAGAGTTTATTATCTCACGGCTGTTTGCTTGGATGCTGCAGGCAGGAATTTAGGCGACAGTCAAAAACTTCCTCTCTGCTTAGGAGACGAATTATGTTAAGCGCGCGGTGAGGCAGGCAAGATTAATCACCTGCAGGTAATTTAATCTTAATTATGAGGGCACTAAATTCATTAACAGGCCTTAGCGCCGCAGGTAACGGAGAGGTCAAGTGACCCCTTCGTGACCCCCATTAAGATAAGGCGAGCATGGCTGCACTCGCCTTGGCCTAGCTCAACTAAAATGCCGCTCTTAGAGCGCCGTGAAGTGTTTTAATACATGACCACGGTCAAGTCAGCTGATGGCAGTTAGCTCCTCACAGACATGCTAGCCATCAACGCACCCTACAAGGAACACTTTGTTTATTTTTTTGTAAAGACTTTGAAGTGTTCCCTTTTGAATGATCTTTGGTTACCTTTTCCATTGGACTAAGATACGTAGATCTAAGTCTAAAAAGGTTACCTCTTAAATCTATTATACATAATATGAAAAGCAAAAAGACATTTTTTAAATGGAGGAAGGTATGTATGTTGAATGTAAAAAGTATTACAATAGCCTTAACCAGCTGTGTAAAGCCAATAATCCACACTCCTATATTTTGGACCTATGTTTCATCTTTGAGAAAAGTCATGAAGAAGAGATAATTTTTTGTTAACACACAGATATCATGCTTGCCCTATTGTTTTTCTTTTTTCTCAGGACTATGAGACATATAAAAAATTCTGATTTCCTTTTTATCTGAATAAAATGAATCTCATGCAGACTATTCTTTCAATGTGTAATTGGATGTGTTCATTTTGTACCTCCAGATCTGTTGAGGCCATTATAAAGTTGTACCCAGAACAGGCAAATGCCAAAGACTTTAAATTTGGTGGAACCCCAATACATTGGGCAGAAAAAGCAGAGGTAACCAGCCTATTTCAGTTTGGAAAAAAATTAAAGCTGACTCTATTCAACAGTTAAGTCTTTAACTGAAGGAGAGATTGATGGTGTAACATATCTATAATTTAGTTACAAATCAAATTCAATGAGAAGAAATAAAAAAAAATTGTGTGTACTCTAATACTAAAGAGGATGAATAATAATAATAAAAATAATAATTTTACATATAATTATGAATGCCAACTGCTAAATCAAATGTTTTGTGTATTGATTTGCAGTAATGAAAAGAATAACAGTGAATCAAGAAACATATACTACTAAATATATGATGCAAAACAAATTAACATATATGGTACCTTAAACACCAAATATGATAGTATCTTTGTCTGGAAGAAAATTAATTTGACTAAAGCTCTTCACTGAGTAGAAGGAAGGATATTGGTTAGACACTAAATGTTGTAAGTCAACAGCTAGTCTACATTGCGGACAAGTCTCTAGACCAAGCTCTGGCAATTTTAAAATGTCCATACTTGGAAGCCGAGCAGGGATACACACTTTTGTCTAAGCAGGTTACAGAGCAGCTCTCTTACCATTGAGCCTTGGTTTTCTTTTTTATATTAATGTTAAGTAACTTTAAGGGTAACATTATGATTTTCTTCATATTGCTTTTTTCCACAGAGCATTCAACAGCTGTCTTTTTTTGGATGCAACCCAAACATTCTTAACAATGAAGGCAATGCTCCACTCCATGTAATGATGCAAAAATCAAGGAGAGAATGCTTGATGGCTCTGTTGTGCCATGGTGCTGATTGCAATATCAAGGATGCTAGTGGGGAAACGGTGCTGCATAAAGCTATCAAGGTGCTTTTTTTTAATTGTAATTTATGGGAGCCGTTGTTAACTTGTTTGCCTTCCTTAAAACTTAATATTAACATACTTTACAAATTCTTGTAGATGTTAAAAGAGATCTGGTTTAACAAAATTGTGTAAATATCATAAAACATCATGGTACCTTCTTTTTCAGAGCTGTGTTTCACCAACAACATTCATGTATGCATTTGAGAAATGGCCACTGGGCTGCGATCTTGGTATAAGCCATTTTTGCTACTTTTGAAATAATCAACAAAAAGTTGAGATACATTAATTTTCTAATCAGATAAAGTTAAAACCATTAGATTATTTTGAATCTGAACATTTTGTTAGATAGATTTCATTTTTACCTTTGCAACGGTATATCACATAGTGGCGTGAGTCTCGCTTATGCCATTGTCGTAGTCCAGTGACAAAGTACTGTATTGGAGGACTAATTTTAAAGTGATTCTAAATTTCTGCTTGGGTAAAATCATTTTTCTGATTGTTTGAAAGACTAATATTAATATGCCTCTGCTTTCAGGATGATGATTTAGAACTAGTTCGCCAGTTTGTAGTGTTTGGTGCAGATGTGAATCTACCTACTAATGATGGAAAAACACCAAGACATTTATCATCCACATCAAAAGGAAAAAGCAAGTAAGTTTTCTAGCTTCTAGTCATATATTTTTTTATGAACTTAAGAAAAGTATTGTCTTATTACATGCAGCGTTCAGATGTGGGCGAGCTTATTTTTTTAGTCCAAGGCATTTGTCTTTGAAAAGAACTGCATATATACTGACATCATATTTTATCTATTAATATTTAAATAAAATGAAAGCCTTATACTGGGACAATGATTGTGGTTGGGAAATTTTATTCTTCTTTAATAAGCTACTTTACTATTGTCACTTTTTTGTGTGTTTTTTGTTGTTGTTGTAAATTTTCCACAATTTTACATAATTTAAACCATATTTACCTAACACATAACTGCACAGTTTATTACATTTACACTTTTCTAACTAGCTGATACTATCAAGTAGCAAGGAAGTGGCTCAAAACACCTACGTACCACCTGTTCATTATCATACACTAATGATCTAATTTGATTCATTTTCCTTTTTTTTTCTTCTTTTTTTTTCTTTTTTTTTTTTTTTTTACAAAAATATAATACTCAAAATTAATATTTGTGATTCAAAATAAAATAAATGCTTCAAAAGTTCTTTGTTTGATTTTTTTTCTTGCTTTACTCAGAAACAAGTAAGACTGGTTGTTTGACTTTATGAACTTCTTTTCACTTTCTCTTTTCTTTTATTTCTTTTACACATGATGATCATTTTGCTGTTAATAACATGATTTCTATTATATCATGAGATTTGTGAAACTTTAGCAACAAATTCTATATTGAGTTTACAATTTATTTTAGCTGTGTCCATTTTATTATTTTGCATACTAAAATGTACATATGTTTTCAAATTTGATCTGTGCTGTAACTGTTTTACATAATTATGTCTCCCTGTTGTTTTCGTCTAAGAATTATTGGGCTTATGTCTCCACTTGTTTTCTTCTAAGAATTATTGTGCTTATAGTTAAACCATCTTTTTAACCATGTGTTTAACCCTTTTAGTTATTATTTAGTTATTATTAATCCTGAAGTAAATGAAGTACAACCCACCCACTACAGGGATATGTGGTTACTACTTCTCTTACTCTCTACTTCTACGTTGATTGCAGGTCAAAGACTAGATAGTTATAACGTATGGTAGCGCTCCTAAATGACCGTGCAATCCTAGAGAGTTTACACTTTGAGCTCGTTTGAGTATGTACAGTGAGGTTCAATGCCCACTGCTTCTTATCTATACAGAGCGGTATAACACACACTAAAAGTAAAAGGACAATAACTGACAACGATAGAACTCAGTCAGAAGGAGAGTTAAAAATACCAACAATCAACTCCTTTATTGTACTATAAACAGAAGATCAATAATCAAAATCAGTGCATCAACAAGTTAAACAATTACTATGGTCAATACCCTAGGATAGAGAAGGTATAGATAGATAGTAATGTTTAGGATAGTTATTGGATAGTAAGTATCAAAATGGATAAGGATAGTAATCGATAGTCTTCATCAAGATGATAGAAATAGTCGAAATCAAAATGAAAGGAATCAAAATGCCCAGCAATCAATCAGCCCAAAGTGACACAATACTCTCCGAAGTATAAACAAACTTGAAGTATAAAGTAACTTCAATGGATAATAAAACTGTAGATAGTCCAAAACACAACTGCAGCTCCGACATACAGTGTGAAACTTAATAAAAATATATCCAAATACAGAAATTAGAAATCACGTTGTGGCACCCAAACACAATGGACACGTCCTCAGTGATGGTTCTCGTGGCACTGATTTAGCATCCATAGAGACCTCACTTTAATAGTGAAAATTAGCGGCAAATGTCCGCGGATGAAAGGAAACACCGGGAGCGCTCCGTTTGCCCGGACTTGCCAAGAGTTCCCTAGAAACTCGGGGGAACTGGGGAAACAGCGCTCCTACGGTCCCCCAGTACCGACCGACAATTAACAAAATTCTCCGTTTCCCTAGATTTCCCGAATTAAAAGGAAAAAGCGACAAGAGAAACTCAACGATTGAAACAAAGTTTCCCCAATCAAACAAAACGCACACCGAAGTCTAGCGGCTATTATGCAATGGAGGAAGATCTAGAAATACATGTAAGCTAGAGAGAGAGGGGGAGAGGATAGAGAATAACTACAGAATAAACTACATAAATCAAAAGGATGGAGAGTTGCAACCCTTACATAAATCTTTCCTCAAATTTACATTATACTTTTCCCATCTACAATCTCAGCTTGATCTATATCACCTTCTGAGCTTGAACCCAAGGCCTCTAAACCTAGATCTAATTTTTCTTCTGAACTGCTGTTCTGTCAATAGTTAATATAACTGTAGCCCAGCTAATGAAATAATATATATATATATGTTCTGTTTCTGTAGAACATAATGATATTGTCATTTTACATTTCTTCTGGGGTTTTCTTGTTGTTGTTTTTAGTGTTTCGCTAATTCTACACAAATCTAAATTTTGTTCCCAGTTCAACTTTCTTTGGGTCTTCCAAACAAAACAGGTTGGTGTCTCTGGAATGAAATTGCATTGAAAATGGAGGAAAGAAAATGACACATTCTGAATCCACAAAAAAACTTTTTTTCTCCCCCTTTCTCATAGTACAATCCTACACTCATTATTATCTATTATTATTATTATTATTATTATTATTATTATTATTATTATTATTA